>JAXGGA010009972.1:0-49027 GCA_038373865.1 Uloborus plumipes | reverse complement strand
GTTAATAATGAAAAATTATTAATGTACTCGTATACGATAATACATGTAGTGTATCATTGTTAGAGTGTCCTGCAATTGATTGAGAGCGTAGATATTAGCAGGTCATAGCTTCAAATTTTAAAGAGAAAGTTCTTTGATGTACGATTGTCACGTTAAAAAACTTTTTTTTAAATTACTGTACCAAAATTATAATTTGACTCTTCATTTTCTATCATTGATATATTTTAAAAAGAAAATCTAATTTTTTAATTGAAAATAATGTAAAAAAAATCTCAAAAACAGAACTGAAAAAAATAAATCAGTTATAAGAGAACAAAAAGTGTTAAAAGTGTGATGTAACGCGACTTGTTTAGCTGTCGAATTAAAATAAAAGATAAACATACCAACATTTTATTCGTATAAATATAGAAAACAGCGCTTGCTTAACAAACACACTTGTTTTTTGGAGTTATTTGCTTTGCGTTTTTGAATTGAAAATGTTTGGGAATAAAGTTTTCAACTTTTAAAAGCGTGTTTACGAAATGCATATAGTACAAAGAAAATAAAAGTAAAGACAAATTCAAAACTTTTTCGAATGTTCCAAAAGCTTGTTTTAAAAGCGAAAATAGTTTTGGAAGTTCGTTCCTGCACTTGAAAGATTTTTTGTGATTATTACTATATTTTCTCTTTCTAAGTATTTTATTTTCAAGTATTCTCTAAGTAGGGGAATTTAGGCCAAGGTGAAATAGTTTATAAAACTTATCTTTTTCAAAATAAACAAATTAGAATTATGTTTTAAAAATTACGGTGCATAAAGACTATTGAAAATATTACACAAAACAACCCTGAGCACCTTGCCTTGTGTTTTGAGGAGTCTGGATAAGGTTGGGAAGGTTCCAGACTTTTTTTTCAGAAATACGCCATCCCTTTGTACATACGTATTCAACAATGTTAAATTTAACAAATTACGGGATGACGTATGGGTCATTCCACGTCAAGTGATCCAAAATCTGAGAAAAATTTTACCTTACATGTTTGTATTTCTTTCTTTTTTGGCTCATCAATTGTACCCCTTGAGGTAATCAAAAGTCTCGATTTTTAGATTTTTATCTCTATTATTTTTTCATTTATGAGACTTTGAACTTTGGAAAAACCCTCGTTTTTCCATGGATAAGGGAACATAAAAGGGACCATAACTCGGCACAAAATATAGATAGAAAGATTTAGTAAATGACATTTTAAAGTACGTTAGTTGCCGTTTAATCTGATATGCAACATGACTAATTTTATAAAAATTTTATTTAAAAAGAAATAAAATTTAAATTTCAAATTTAAATTTCTCGAAAAACATGTAATATTTTTTTTTCAAAAAATTCTCAAAAATTCTTGTGTATTTTATCTATGTTTGAACAAATTTTTAGATTGGGATCTCAATGGGATCATATTTTTTTGAATTTTTGAATAAAACTGTATAGGAAAAAAAATGATATTTTTTAGATTTTATTTATTTAAATACTAAGTAGTCTGGCTTGTGATGGTCTAAAAAGTAGTAAATAAACATAAATATGTTTAAAGTGAGCTGGCACTAGCTTATAGATTTGTCAGGTTCACCCCCCCTTCCTCCCCCACACAACCACTCTTTTTTATTTCAAAACTGTTCAAAATGTTAAAAAAAAAAAAACTCTTTCATACAAAATGAATAGTAAACTTATTTAAAGTTGGTAAATGGGTTTCCTTATAACTAGATGAAGTATCCCCCTCCCTACCCAAATATATCATTCACACTATACTAATATGACGTCTAACCCTTATTTTCACCCTAGGTATATATATATTGTTTTTCAGACGAAGTGTTTCTTTTTCGATCCGAACTTCGAAGTACTTCCATTCATTATCTGAAATTTAACTTTATGATTCATTTCATCTCCTACCCCAGCACCAATCTTCAATTTTGAAGGGAGGAAATAAATGGGTTGCCCCAAGATCATAGCAAACAGCAAAATAGCACTGTTTCTCATCGTTTTTTCCATTCTTTTCGCACAAAACTGAAAATAAATCAAAATATCAGATCATATGTCTGTGTCCCCATAACTATTTTTCCACATTATCTAGTGTGCGGCTGTTATTTAATTTTTCTAATTGTTTGTGTTCTTTTTCATTTTGTTGTAAGGAAAGTAATGCAGCAAGATATATCTATATACATACATTAAAATTAATTATATTTTAAACAAACACTGTTTTTTTGATCATAACCTCTCAAGTTGTTTAACTTCTTTACAGATTGCTCCCTCCCTTACCCTACCTTCCCTCTCCAAACTTTATTTTTTTTATCATCCCCCCTAACCCAATTTCAAAGCCTTAGTCTCTACTGATGTCTAGTAGTGTTTCAGTTTGTTGTGTTTGTTACTCTTTCCTATTAGCTCATGAGCTTTGTCCAATAAGAGAAAGGAAAGGCAGTGATGAGGACTGACATATGACCTGATACTTTGATTTCTTTTCAGTTTTGTGTGAAAATAATGGAAAAACATTATGAGAACAAGGGGAAACAGTGCTATTTTGCTGTTTGCTATTATCTTAGGGCGAACCGTTTCTTTTCTCCCTCCAAAATTGAAGATTGGTGCTGGGGTAGGGGATGAAATGACTCATAAGTTTAAATTCATATATGGAGGTACACTTTGTGAAAGTCGGATTGAAAAAGAAACACTTCGTCTAAAAACTAATACATACCTAGGGGGAAAATAATCCTCAAATCAATCCAAAGGTTAGACGTCAAATTAGTATAGTGTTAATGGTATATTTGGGTGGGGGAAGGGCTGTTCTTTGGCTTGTTATAAGGAGGCCCATTTACCAACTTTAAATAAGTTTGTTGTTCATTTTGTATCAAAGAGGTTTTTTTTAGCATTTTAAACAGTTTGGGGAAAAAATGGTTGTGTCGGGAAGGAAGTTAGGGGGAGCTGACCAATCTACAAGTTAATGCTAGCTCACTTACCTAGAGTAAAAATAATAGTCAATTCAATCCCCAGGTTAGATGTCATAATAGCACAGCGTTAATAGTAAATTTTGGGTGGAGGATGGGGATACTTCGTCTAGTTATAAGGAAACCCATTTACCAATTTTAAATAAATTTACTATTCATTTTGTACCAAAGATTTTTTTTTTAAACATTTTGAACAGTTTGGAAATAAAAAAGAGTGGTTGTTCGGGGGAGGAAGGGGGGGGGGACCAGACAAATCTATAAGCTCATGCCAACTCACTTTAAACATATTCATGTTTGTTTACTTCTTTTTAGACCATCACAAGCCAGACAACTTAGTATTTAAATAAATAGAATCTAAAAAATATCATTTTTTTCCCATACAGTTTTATTCAAAAATTCAAAAAAATATGATCCCATTGAAATCCCAATCTAAAAATTTGTACAAACATAGATAAAATACACAGGAATTTTTGAGAATTTTTTGAAAAAAATTCATTATACACTGCTCGACATTGAAAATGCAACACCAAGAAGGAGTGGTCAGAAATTCATGCAAATTTTACCGTAGTCGCACGTCACTGAGTTATGCAAATGATCTGAAATGCGCAGCTCTCCGACGCACGTGAAGTAAGATATAAGAGAATGAAGTTGAAAAGTGGGCTATGTTCATGTTGGTTTTTCTGCCAGACTAATTATCGGAGAAATTTGGTTTTTGTCTCGAAGGATACGTGTAATAGGAGGAAATGCTACGCCGTCCTCAACGAAGACACTTCCAGCATATAGACGACTTTACAAGGGGTATGGTGATCGGACTGAGAAGGGGAGGTTGGTCCATACGTCAAATTGCAGCTGATACCCACATGGATGCAAGCACTGTGCATCGGCTGTGTCGGAGATGGTTGGAAAGAGGAAATGTAGCCTCATTGAGGGGTGCAGGTGCAGCCAGAGTGACGTCAGACCGCTTGGATCGACGGATTCAGCGACAAGCTGTGGCGGACCCGCAAGTCACTTGTACGTCGATTCTGCAGCACGTGCAAGGTACCCTGGATGTTAGTGTGTCGACCAGAACCATTTCCCGTCGACTGGTTGCACGTGGCCTGCAATCACGGCGCCCGCTAAGAAGACTGCCATTGACCTCACAGCACAGACTCCAACGTTTGGAATGGTGCCGGACCAGAGCGACGTGGATGGCAGAATGGCAAACCGTAGTGTTCTCAGATGAAACCCGCTTCTGTTTGTCCAGCGATAGTATTCGCATACGTGTGTGACGTCGAAGTGGAGAAAGATCGAATCCGGCAGTAACTGTGGAACGCCCCACAGCGCGACAACGTGGCATAATGGTTTGGGGCGCTATTGCATACAATTCCGTATCACCTCTAGATCGTATTCGGGGCACTATGACGGCCCAACGATATGTAGATAATGTACTGCGGCCGGTGGCAATCCCCTACCTTCAGGGTCTGCCAAATGCAATTTTTCAACAGGATAACGGCCGGCCTCACAGTGCTCGAATCAGCCAACATGCTCTACGAGGTGTACAGATGCTTTCCTGGCCACCATACTCTCCTGACTTGTCACCAATCGAACATGTGTGGGACGTGATTGGACGCCGTTTGCAGAACCTGTCACTGCCTCGTTCAGAGGACGAACTGTGGCAAATGGTTGAAAGGGAATGGAGTGCCATCCCTCAGGACACCATCCGCAGGCTTATTGACTCCATGCCTAGACGTGTTTCTTCGTGCATCGCTGTCCGCGGTGGTCCTACTTCTTACTGAGCCGACACCGTCCTCGCTCTAAATTTTGCTTATTTATTTTGAAATAAATATCACTTATTGTTCCATGCTGTCTCTGTTCTCTTACCAAATTTCATCAATTTCTGACCACTCCTTCTTGGTGTTGCATTTTCAATGTCGAGCAGTGTATGTTTTTCGAGAAATTTAAATTTAAAATTTAAATTTCATTTTTTTTAAATAATTTTTTTTATAAAATTAGTCATGTTGCATATCAGATTAAACGGCAACTAACGTTCTTTAAAATGCCATTTACCAAATCTTTCTATCTATAATTGGTGCCGAGTTATGGTCCCTTTTATGTTCCCTTATCCATGGAAAAACGAGGGTTTTTCCAAAGTTCAAAGTCTCATAAATGAAAAAATAATAGAGATAAAAATCTAAAAATTGAGACTTTTGATCACCTCAAGGGGTACAATTGATGAACCTAAAAAGAAAGAAATACAAAAATGTAAGCTAAAAAACGTTGGATCACTTGACATGGAATGACCCGTATGTGAAAATTTAAAAAACAACCCACATGGGAAAACATTCAATTTTGGTATATACACTGCTCGACATTGAAAACGCAACACCAAGAAGGAGTGGTCAGAAATTGATGAAATTTGGTAAGAAGACAGAGACAGCATGGAACAATAAGTGATATTTATTTCAAAATAAATAAGCAAAATTTAGAGCGAGGACGGCGTCGACTCAGTAAGAAGTAGGACCACCGCGGACAGCGATGCACGAAGAAACACGTCTAGGCATGGAGTCAATAAGCCTGCGGATGGTGTCCTGAGGGATGGCACTCCATTCCCTTTCAACCATTTGCCACAGTTCGTCCTCTGAACGAGGCAGTGACAGGTTCTGCAAACGGCGTCCAATCACGTCCCACACATGTTCGATTGGTGACAAGTCATGAGAGCATGAAGGCCAGGAAAGCATCTGTACACCTCGTAGAGCATGTTGGCTGATTCGAGCACTGTGATGCCGGGCGTTATCCTGTTGAAAAATTGCATTTGGCAGACCCTGAAGGTAGGGGATTGCCACCGGCCGCAGTACATTATCTACATATCGTTGGGCCGTCATAGTGCCCCGAATACGAACTAGAGGTGATACGGAATTGTATGCAATAGCGCCCCAAACCATTATGCCACGTATGTCCACAGTTACTGCCGGATTCGATCTTTCTCCACGTCGACGCCACACACGTATGCGATGACTATCGCTGGACAAACAGAAGCGGGATTCATCTGAGAACACTACGGTTTGCCATTCTGCCATCCACGTCGCTCTGGTCCGGCACCATTCCAAACGTTGGAGTCTGTGCTGTGAGGTCAATGGCAGTCTTCTTAGCGGGCGCCGTGATTGCAGGCCACGTGCAACCAGTCGACGGGAAATGGTTCTGGTCGACACAGGAACATCCAGGGTACCCTGCACGTGCTGCAGAATCGACGTACAAGTGACTTGCGGGTCCGCCACAGCTTGTCGGTGAATCCGTCGATCCAAGCGGTCTGACGTCACTCTGGCTGCACCTGCACCCCTCAATGTGGCTACATTTCCTCTTTCCAACCATCTCCGACACAGCCGATGCACAGTGCTTGCATCCATGTGGGTATCAGCTGCAATTTGACGTATGGACCAACCTCCCCTTTTCAGTCCGATCACCATACCCCTTGTAAAGTCGTCTATATGCTGGAAGTGTCTTCGTTGAGGACGGTGTGGCATTTCCTCCTATCACACGTATCCTTCGAGACAAAAACCAAATTTCTCCGATAATTAGTCTGGCAGAAAAACCAACATGAACATAGCCCACTTTTCAACTTCATTCTCTTATATCTTACTTCACGTGCGTCGGAGAGCTGCGCATTTCATATCATTTGCATAACTCAGTGACGTGCGTCTACGGTAAAATTTGCATGAATTTCTGACCACTCCTTCTTGGTGTTGCATTTTCAATGTCGAGCAGTGTACATAAGAGAAATAATTTTGGTTAATAATAAATTTAAATAAAAATATAAGTAAAATATTTACATGAAGGTAATAAAAAATGAATAAATACATTTATTAAAAAAATAAATAAAAATAAAAATGTATAAATGACTAAATAAATCTATATATATAAAGATGACGGTGTTTGTTTGTTTGTTTGTTCGTTTGTTCGTTTGTAACCGCTAGCCAGAAGCCCCCACAGCACCTACGGACCTGAAACTTGGCTCAAAAATTCGAACGTACCCCGCCCTCGTGCACCTCGAAGCCCAAATTTTTAATTTCGAATTAGTTATTTTTAAATTAATTAATTAGTCTCCTTTTTGGTGTATCCGCCATAATTGAGGGGGGAACCTTCCCCTACCCCATAACATTATATATCGCTGAAAAGGGGTTTTTTTTCTGAAAAAGAAAAGTTTTAGCACGTTTCTGTCCGTTAATTACGACAGGAGATATTAATTAATTAAATTTGGTCAATTTTCAAGGCATAACTCTACGCAACACTGAAACACTAGAGCCATTTTCCATGAAAACTGCTCTTTCGTCTCTGAAGTTACATAGTGGTTTAAATTTGCGAATAGAGTTAAGCCTTGAAAAGTGACAAAATTTGAATAATTAATATCTCCTGTTACTTACTTAACTTAATGTATTTTTTATTTATTTGGCGAATTGGGTTTTAAACTTCAACAAGACTTTTAGTGGAATTTAAAAGGTTGTGAAGCACATTTTACTTAAAGACTAGGGGAAATGGTAGTTATTGGGCCCCATATACCAGTGAAGATAATGTGACAGTAGCAAAAATTGGTATAACTCCTCTGAAAACTCCTATAAATTTGTGTACACCATCTACTTCAAACAAATTGTAACAAATTTATCGATGATTACCAACAAAATACGCCAAAAAGTAAGAGAAAATTTCTTAATAGGATAGACAAAAAAAAAACATTATTTATTATTTCTGAGAGTTATAGAGCAGCTATTGAAAATAATGAACAAGAAAAGCAGCAAAAGGAGTGAAAAGAAAAGAGAACGGAATGGACAAGCAGCCGTACAGAAAGAAAATGCTTTAAAGAAGACTAAAACAAATAAAGATAAGTCAAAAAATAGAAAAGGGAAAGATGGAGAAAGATATTGAATGCTATAATGTTATAATATACTTAATGAATGGAAAATATATTCAATTAACGGTATAATACCTTCATATAATGGTATATCATACTCATGTAAAGGTATAATATTTTCGTATATGTATGAATAATACAGTATAACATTGAATGTTTACATGGCCAATAACTGTCTGGTTTCATGGCCCATAACTATGATAAGGTGGCCAATTACTATCAATTTGACATTTTTGTTTTTGCGTTGACTTTTCTCTATTAATATATTTGAAAAAGTGTTCAGACAGTATGAGTAGTAAAGTACATTAATATAGTATCATATGAAGTATTTTTTATTTATTCAGAAATATTTCATTCATTTTTTATTCAAGCGTACAAATACGATGTCGCTAAAGTAGCCAATAACTATACCGTTTCACCTATAATAATTTTACTTCTGAGGGTTGGAGTGAATTTAAATTTTAACTTCCTTCCCATTTAAATGCACGGGCATCGCCGTGCGGGTACTGCTAGTAAAATATATAAATAACAAAAAATAAATTAAAAACATAAATAAATAAAACATTATAATTAAAAAAAATGAATATAAATAAATAAATAAATAACAGAAGAAAAAGAAAAAGGTGCATTTCAGACTCGAATCCCGGTTCGGACACGACTGTACTTTCTTTCTCATCTCCTTGTCCTTTCTTTTGCTATTGTGTTGGAATGTGAGTGGTTGACTACCCCATAAACGGCTTTTTACGGCATGTGTGTACTGTACCTTTACACCAAATTACGGAACTGTTGAAAAAATAAAGCGGCGCACTGCAAATAATTGCCAGCGTACATGGCAATAGATAACAACACAAAATCACCTGCTTTAAGAAAATAAGTCGGGAGTTCAACAAATTGACAAAGGACAGTGACAAAAGGCCCCCTAGCTAATGATGAGTTATATTATCTTCCTTTGATATATAAGACCTTCCTGAGATATATAATCTTCCTTTACAAAAACTTTAAAAACGGTTTCCTACCTGAAGTGTCAAACTGCACCTTCCTTATATACGAAACAAAAACGGAGACAACTAAGAATATTTTGTGCTTGTTCACTGATTGAAATTGTTAATTAGCTAAGTTGCAGCATCAATCTTTATTCCTCTCCCCACCTCCCTTTACTAAAAAAACGGAAGTAAAACCATAATTTCCCAGTTTTACGTATATAAAAAGGCTTCGTCTCATGTATTCACAGTTTCGCACAGTATTATGAACTCCAAAATGGAAATACTTACTGTTCAGACCGTCATACTATGGTAACTGTTAATGTTTAATGACAAAAATAATATGCCATACATATGTTTAATCAAAACATTAAGTACAAAAATTACTCTTCTTGACCCCCTCCCCCAAAAAAAAAACACATTGCGCAACAGGAAAATCAGAAAACATATTTGATTTATTTTACTTTGAATCTCTCCACTGTTGTAATAAATATTGAAAATCTTAAAAAGCATCTGATAAAATTTATTTTATCTCATAATTTATTTTATCTGTCTTATCTTCACTGCAGATATGGGAATATTAACGCACCCTTCTTCATTTTCCAGTAAATATACATTTTTATTCCTTTATTCAACCAGACAATTAGTTACTCCGCAAATTTGCTGAGATCCAAAGCTTTGATAGAAGCACCGCCTCCGAATTTTATAGATTTCCTATAATAGCATTAGATCAAGATATCTCATATTTGATCTTACAGCATTTGGGAATACAAATCAAGGAGATAGAATTATTTCCCTAAATAAAGTTCCTTTATTCGGATGAATTAACTTTAACAAAAGACTTTCTATGATATTGCTTAATTAATCGGCCGATGAATGCATATAGCTTCGGGAATTCTCTGATCTCTTGAGCTTTATGCCAAAGATTTCTTGATATTTTTAAAGCTTTAATTTCAATATAGTGAAAAAATGGTAGCTTAGGGGAGTTCTTTCGAAAGATGTATGTAATACAATGTTGCAAACTATATTTGTATTATACTTCTTATTTTTAAATACATACCGCAAAATGGGGTGCATAGGAACCGCGGGGTCAATCGGAACAAAACTTCCCCACCGTACAAAGAAATTCTTCATAAATAAACTATGGGGTATTTTTCGGTTTAAATTTTTTTTAAAGGTATAATCATAGGTAGTAGGAAAAAATTACTTTTGTCAATCTGGCAACGCTACTTGCTTATGAGGAGGGCTGCACGTAGAACGCTAGAAAACATCACGTTTTCATAGACTGCAAAACTTCATATGCAAGTACAAACTTTCTTAAATTTTAAACCAAAGAGCGGTATGTTTCAATTACGCATGTATCTGAACAACTGAATACCACATTAGAATTTACATTTTTAAAAAATTGTGTCATAAAAATGAAGAATTCTGAAAAATGCCATAGGAAAAAAAATGCGGGGTGAATCGGAACACTTGGTTCTGTTGTTCCAATTCAAACTTATTTGAAGGAAACTGCTTGAAAAATCAAGACTTTATCTCCAATTCTTCTAGTCAAGACAAGGATTTATTACTGTTTATCCCTTTTTGTGAGCAACTAGATCTTAGAATAACAGAAAGTTGCAGATTCAAAAAGATTTTTACCCCAAGAGACTTCTTTTTACTTAAAATACATGGGGAAAAGTCATACAGACTTTATGTGTCAAAAGTCCAGCACACTGACAGTGATGAATAAGTGGGAAAATCTTACAGGATAATTCCCAAAACCCAGAGAGTTCAAGAAACTAAAGAAAAGGCAGCGTTCATCCCAGAAGATGTTATGAAAAAACTTAAGTCAAGCCACAACTGCTAGTTTTAAGAACAAGTGCATATTTGTGGATGATAAAAGTGAATTAAATTGATGTTAAATCTTTGTATTTCAACTCAAAAGCATTTCTTAAAATAAATTTAAATTTTTCATAAGTTCAAAATTATATTGAATTTTGACTAATCATAAACGTTTCCCGGTATAGAAAATAAACTTATTTGACCCCATCAATATTACTCATGTTTGTAAGACCTATTACAGGTTAAATTGTGAAAAAAATAAAAATTTCAACATCTGTTCCGATTGACCCCTATCAGCGGGGTGATTCGGAACCCCCCTAAATTCCTATATATATAAATAATAACTGTTCAAAATGTTTTGTCTTTGATTGGAATATCAAAAGCAGAGCAAGACCGAAGTTTTTACACAAAAAATCGAATTGAAAAAAAAAAAAATCTTTTAACTACTTTTTTTTTGCATTCAAAGCTGAAAAGTGTTCCGATTCACCCCATTTTAAGGTAGTTTACCTAATACATGCTGGCATTAAGGCGAAATTGAGTTTGATAACGATATCATGCAATTTGCAGTTGCATCTTCTTGTAGTTGAAATATACTATTTTTATTATCTGAGCTAATAAATAGCTTTTTACTGCAATAATTTTGATCTGTTCTTTGCATTTTTACAATTGAGCAATAACGGAGATTCCTTATTGGTGCAGTTAATAAAAAAAGTTGGTAGTAACTTATAGGGGTTAGTAGGGATGCACCGATAAGCAAATTGGCCGATTACCGATTAATCGGCTGTTGATAATCGGCCAATTAATCGGCTGAGCCGATTAATGATAAGAATGATTTTTTTAAATACTAGTTTCAGAACCACTGTTTTTGCTCTCTTATACAATTCCGAGTTTACAAATAGTAATTTTTTTCTGAGAGAAGATTCTTTTTCCATTTTCCTTATTTTCACAAAATAATTTCAATATTTTATCAAATTTCTTAGAACCAATTTTCATAATGTTGTCAATAATATTACATTAACACATTGTTAATTATGTTAATTGAACATAAAAATTCAAAAAATGGGGGGTGTGGGGGGTCCGTGGGAGGAGGTACTTTTAATTTCAAATTTTAATAATCAGTAGCAATTTAATTCAAGACTTTCATTCTATGTGAAAATTAGAGGTTATCTAAAAGCACTGTGCTAAGGAGAAAACTACCGCCACATGAAAAATGTTGTATTATTGTCTATGTGTGTTATTCAAAGTAGAATTAATTTATTAAAAATTTTATATCAACTGTGAGGATTATTATTTTTTTGCCGATTATGAATAATTGGCAAAGTCGCCGATTATGGCCGATTAATCGGTGCATCCCTAGTGGTTAGCCTTGTACAGCACTTTTTATCTTAAATTAAAAAAAAAGGTAGGTGTAGAAGTGCCATTACATTACAAAGCAGACATTTTCCCCTAGACGTGACGGTTCTATATATCACTATTTAGAAAGTGAAATAAACACTTTCTCCCAAAGAGTTACACATGTACGTATATACGATTTCTAAGAAATTGTTTTGAACTGATTATATTTTCTAAATAAAATTTTTAAATCAAACGCTATAACTGTTACGTGTGGGATAAAATGACTGATTTCCTGCGTAATGGTCCCTTATTTGCTTTTGGTTTTAAACTATTACTAATATTTGGAAATGAAAATGGAGGAAATTATTTTGCTCAGCGATCAAATTATGTACCTTCACTAGGTTAACAAATTTTACATTTTCAACTCTTAAATTTCTATATGCCTAAAAATGAATGGAATATTTTGTACAAATTGCCCCACACATGACAATAGAAACACAAAAATTGATAGGTAAAATAAATATCTGTTTTATATTTTGGATGATTAGTTGTGTTAAAAAATAACTATTGGTGTCTCAAAATGTACATGAAATATATTAAAGGTAAAAGAACAAGATTTCTAATGCCCTTAAAAGCGTAGAAATGACGAGAAAAATGCTGTTTACTACTACACATAACTTTTTTTCAGAGTATTTTTCTGATTGGTCCTGATGAGTATTGAGGAGAAATTGCAAATGTACATTTCATAAGCCACTTCTAAATTTTTAAGATGGCCACATTATGTATTTCGGTAAATTACTCCAATGCACTTTCTTCTTCCACTTATTACGGACAAAAGCCCGAAATTTGAACTATGTTGTACATTAAAGTTGTACATTAAAGTGTTGTACATAACATTTTTTTATTAAAAGACGAACTAAGGGAAAAACCTACACTGCTTACTGGGCAATATCTTAGGGTAATAGAGTACTAAAATGCTAATATGCAATTGTGTGATTTTGAAAAAGTTTTCGAGGAGGCTGGACTGCGCTAAATTGGTTTACTAAGTTGAAGCTCAGAATGGTACTAATGCAGTCAAAATAGCAGCTAAAAATATCAAAACGGATGACATGCAGTCAAACTCTCAATATTTTTGTTCTTTATTTCATGCCAATTTGACATAAGAGTTTTGTGGTGGCTTGATTGATAAGGCGTTTTACTTGTGACCAGGGGGTTCCGTGTTGAAGGCTAGCCGATCAAAGGTTTACAGTGTTTAGAAATGATGTATGGGGCACGTTAAGTATGTGTGGTGGTCAAAAAGTCCTCCAAGTAAATCAATACCTCTGTAGCTACTGGACCAGATGTTTGTTGGATCCTGGTCTGGATCAAAGGAACACAGCCCTCTTCAGGGCCCCATCCAACCGGTTAAACCGCATGTTATTGTAGGTACGGGGGACCCTGGAGAGGAAAGTAAAAAGTGACAAGAAAAAAATAATCTAAGCACACGTACGTTTAACGCCACATCAGTTTGGCTTCAGCTGAGAAAGAAAAATATGTAGGAGTGCCTTTTATTTCAGTTGATTCATCGGATGTAACTGGAAGTTTATTTTATTGAGAAATGTAGGCCTAATGTTTACCTTTTTTTTTCTCCTTTTTATTCGGCAATACAACCGTTAAACATTTTTCCTGTTTTTTTGGGATTGTTCTCCATTCCTGGCTACTATTATTTCGCAAGCATTATTTTAATACTGTGATATATGATTAGGTGAGCTGAGTTCTGGGTGCTTTTCCGTCATTTTAAAGTGTAAAAGAACCGACAGCATTAAAAACTTTCAGGTGGCATATATAATATTTTATAAGTAAAATATTACTAATTTTTTAACATGAAGCATTTAAATAAAAAAAGACAATCATTTGACAAACTATACAAGTTTTAGGGCTTTGCATTTACTTTAAAAAATTTGTTCAACACTTGGAAAAACAGAACATGGAAGAACATATCAACTTATTTGCAAGAAATTCAAAACAAAATATCTGCACATTTCCAAATTTGTATCCTTAGTACACAAATGGAACCTTTTCTGCGCTACTTATCACTGAAGATGAGAATTTTTTAAAAAAAAAAGGAAAAAAAGTTTTATCAAAGACATTAAAAGGACAAAACTTCGTTGAGATTCCCGCTCATTTGTTACAAAATTTGGAAAATATTCCTATAAATTTTTAATTTTTAATGAGCATTTTCATTCTTTCTTTGTTTTTGTTTTGTAAATAGATTTAAAAAATGCATAATAACATAAATAAGTTAATAGTAAAATTGTTAATTTTATTATTTTCAATAACATTTAAATATGAAGATCAACAAGTACAAGTATTACTAGATGTAAGTCAGCAAATCTTAGAGAAACTGAAACGTAATAAAAAAAATAATTAAAAATATGTTTTAGGTATTTTATAGTTATTATCGTTAGTACTATTATTGTTATATTTATTATTATTATTATTGCTAGTATTATTATTGTTATGTTAATTATTGTTATTATTATTAGGAAAACTATTTCAACACGAACAGCAGCCAATACTGTTTTCCTTTAATAATTTCAAGAGAATATTAAATTTTAAAGGTATTCTCTCAAATATCTTAAGAAATATTCTTCATCACTGTTGCATATGACAGATATTTTGTTAGTTTCACAAATTCCTTTTGTTTAATCAAACAATAATAACATATTTAAGATCTTTGTAAACTATAAATTCAAATAGAGGACTGCGACGTTTCTGTATGATATTCATGCAGTGGAAAACCTCATTTCATGACTTCGTTAAATAAATAAAATAAATCAAACAATTAGGAGCCACGTTTGAATTAATAACGAAATAAATTTCTGAAGAGTGTTTCGAAATCAAATAAATTTCAGCAAACTAAATATGCTCCCCTTGTGTGCCTAGCAGATGAATTTGGATTGCGTTACGGTTCTAGCACAAAAGCATTTGGAATAAGTACTTAATGCATTTACATACTCCATAACATTTGAGCAAAACTTTCGTAATTATAGCCTAGGAAAATGAATTTAAGACATGAAATATTGCAATATATGATATTTTGGTAGATTGGGTAATGTTTGGCAAATTGGGTAATGTTTTAAATTTACTCTTATATTCTGCATAAGTAGGACATATTGCTGTAAGAACACTTATATGAGTTTTATTAAAGGACCAGGAAATATATACCATTAAGCACTCTAAATTACGCAAACTAATTAATTTCTTGTTCTCATGAACGAAAATATTTAAGTATTCTTTTAGGGGTTAAAATGTGCTTCTTGTTTAAAGTTGTTTCTTTCTTTATCTTTTTATATGTTTGTAATAATCTCGATATTTTTATCTACGTTTTACTTACTCTAGAGTCCAGGGGAAAGTATTTTCGATAATGTGAGAACGTACTCAAAACACCTCAGGGCAAAAATGTCTGTTGTGAGCAGCTTTAATCTTAGAGAACGTTTTCTTAAGGATGTGTATAAAATACAAGCTTCAATTAGTATGGTATAGCAAGATATTCCAAAATTTGGCTGCGTCCTCATTAGGTCCGTTGAACTAAACCCAGTGGCACAATAACCCAGAGAAGCCAAAGGCTACTGTGCCAAAATTTTGGGCAGAAAGTTAGGTTTACAAGGAGCCTCTAAGGTTTAACTCCCAAACACACTATGTACTCATTTTATAAACCACTGATTGGATGAAAGCCTGACTCGACTATGCTTAATCCTGGGTTTGTGGCGTGGAAGCACGCACAGACTTTTACGCTGTGTGTTTAAATTTAATACAAGTTTCATTGCGATCAATCAATGGATCAAACTACAGTATTCTTTATACTGACTTTTTAATAATAAAATAAAATATAAAATTACTGAAAAACATACTGCCGACACTTATTCTGATATTTTTTACAAAGACTTTTACGGTTTTTTATACCATAAATATACTTAAATACTGATTTTCTAAAAGTACCAAAATCGTATACTGCAGCTTAAACGTATAAGCTGCCGTGATAGATCATCACCTAATGTAGGGAGGAAGGCTAGAGAAGAACTTGGATACGTTTATGACTCATTAGTCTGGTGACAATACGTACTGTATCATGCACATATTTTGTTTCAAAAAGAAAGTAAAACATAAACTATTGGTAAAAATTTATTTTCTTTCATTCAAACTACAGCTCCTTTTCTCCTTATGAGTATCCTATTACATTTATTTACATATCTTTCGTACCAATAAAAACTTTGTACATATGCAAACATGCATGCGTTTTTACAGTAGTTCCTCAAACATATATAGTTAGCCTTCTTCTTTATGGTTCCTTTACCACAATATTAAACTTAAGTACATGTCAACAAAATGAAGACTGGAAAACAAGAATGATTTTTACAAAATTTTGTACGAATGACCCTATGTATTTTCATCGAAAGCTCAATACATTATTTGAGACACATAAGAGAGATGTTCATGCAAGTTAAAGACAGTGCATGTATTTCCTAATCACATTTCGAGTTTTCAGAAAAATATATAGTGCCATTTTGTATACATTCTATAGAAGCTTCGGTTTTCAATTATGAACTGAATGGATCTACAGTGAACTCTCACTTATGCGCCGGCCCAAGGGACCAACACAAAACGGCGCATAAATGAGAGAGACGCATAAGTGAACAAGCCTATTTAAAAATCTAAAATACAGCATAAGTTCTAAGGTGAGCATGAATAAGAATGTTTCTCTATAGAAAAGGGACATATTACTACGGTTTGGCAACTACTGTAACCAAACTACTATGATAAGGAGAAAACAAAAATTGTAGCATACCTAATCACAAAATGGTCCCTTTAAAACAATCCATAACATCTAATTGTCCCTCTCCGAACCCAAGTTCATGTGGAAAAAATGCCTTCCGTGAGCAATTAAAGCGAAAGATTAAAGAGGAAAGTAAACATGCTCATTTTTTAGGAAAATAAATTAAATTGCTTACATTTTACGAAAAATTCAGCGCATAAGTGAAATATCTATCCTTAATGCGACGCATAAACGAACGAAATTATCATTATTTTACTATGGAATGTACCGGGACCACTGAAAATCGTCATACAAGTGAAAAAGGCGCATAAATGAGGCGTTGTATAAGTGAGAGTTCACTGTATTAGATGGAGCATCAGAACAAATTATTGATTAAAGCATTAAGTTACCGCCCCTAATCCAGGAATAAGGCAGGAACATGTTGCTCTGCCTTAAATTTACAAGTAGTATCGTAAGCAAAAGATCACTGTGCGGTCTTTGCTGGTCTTCTGATGTTATATTACCTAACAGTTTTTTGGCTCCCTTTGCTTCTATAATAGGATTTTTGACTCCAGCTAGGTTACTTCCTATTCCTGGCTGACGAGTACCAACAAGTACCCCTAGCAGCATACTCTCATCGGCCGATGATCGGCCATTCATTGAAGTCCGATGAAATTCTCATCGGCCGATGATCGGATTCGATGAGTTCTCGTCGGGAAATGCTCCAATATGTCTCATCGGCCAAACAGAATCCGAGCAGCAAAATCCGACGAGTTTTGCTCGAAATACGATGAGATTTGGAGCAATTTACGATCAGTGCAGTCCCGTGCCGATGAATTTAGGATCAATTTTGGATGCTCGGCTTATTTTCATCGGGAAAGTTGATCGGAAGGATATCGCTCTCCGATAAAAAGTAGCTCATCGGAAACCGTGCTCGGATACTGATCGGAACGATGTCATCGTGCGTTACGCGATCAGTTTACGATGAGTTCGATGATCGCGGCCGAGCAAAATTCGATGAGTTGATGCTACTTGGGACGAAAGTACAGTCTTTGAATGAAATAATTGAGTTGGCAATGTTTTGTTAACAATTTCTGTACCTCAGAACCAGACTAACGTAAGTCCATTTTCGTCATTTTTCAGTAGAGGGGAAAAACGATGTATTCGACAATCGTTTTTCCCCTCTACCGAAAAATGACGAAAATGGACTTACGTTAGTCTGGTTCTGAGGTACAGATTTAATGTTATCCCTGATTAAAAAAACTTAACACTTGAGAAGTTTTATTTTGCTAGAAAATATTTTAAAATAATCCGAAACTGTATGTAATTTGTGTAACTTCATAGAACTGTGTAGTGTTAAAAAAAAAATTCTGTGTGGTGCAGTTAATTAACAAAAATGTAAAACGGATTTCGGTTGCAGATAACTATAATTCTATTTTTAAGAACTGTAAGTCAGAATTACGCTTACCATCTAATCCGTATTCAAACTTTAAACACTTTGCAAAGATCTTCTTTTAAAGCAGTTTCTAAAAAGCTCCTTTCGTTGCTTAATACGTCATTAAAATATATTTTTGTATGTATCAACTTGAACCACGATGGATATTATTTATTTAGTTTTTTAAGTAATATTAGTTTTTTTGTTGATGGGGAAATATCAATAATACTGCATTCAATTGTAAGTTAATGAATGCATAACATTACTGATAAATTAGAAAAAAAAATTTAAATGTGTAAATCAAATATTCTCGATGTATCCGTTAATTAAAACCACAATATTTAAAGCTTTGGGAAGGGGAGGGGGGAGGGTTGAGCTCTTACTAGCACTTTACGAGAACGGAGACAACAAAATTATTTTTGCACAGTTTAGAGAAAAAATATTAAGTTTAATCCCCAATTAATGAAGACTACAATAATGTTTAAATTTCGTGGTTGTATTTTGAGGATGACAGAAAATTGTCATTGTTACTAATTTCAATGAAATAAATATATTTAGAGATTGCGCGGTATTCGAAACACTAATTTTTAATTTCGTATCGAGGCATTACGAACTATAAAGTTAAAAAGAAATTAAAGCCTCATAAGAAAAAGTAAAATGTTAATTCCACACATTTGTTTCCTTAGACCTGTACAGTTCTTTTAATTTTTAAAATAAACTTTTCGGCAAAAATTTTCAATCAGATTCGTTTTAATAAAAGAAATAATATTTTTGGGTTGTGCGATATTATAAACAAGAAATTTCAAATTCGCATGAGGAAAATTGCACTTCATTTAGTTAAAAAGGAATTAAAGCCTTAATAGAAGCTTTAAAGTATTAATTCCTCGTAATTGTTTCACTCGGGGCCAGTACATTTAGTTAAATTTTTAAATCTGTTTTAAACTCAGACCCCAATATTTTGTGTTATAATGGTTTTTTGACTGATGCAGTGGTTAATTACTACTCTTGTCATATTTCAGTTAATAAGCATTTACCGGACTATTATTAAGGTATATTATTTAAGACCTTCAGGTCTTAATAAGTCTCCATGTTTGACGATTCGCTATCTATTTGTATTTATACTCTATGACGACGCATCCTGAATTTATTTTTTGTTACAACGTTAATAACCATTTTACAACCTATAAAAAACGAAGTGTGCTACTTGGGAGGTGTAGAGCTAAATAAATAAAATTTACCATAAGGAGTAAAAGTAGACAAGTGATTGTTGAAAACCGAGAAAATTTAAGGCTAGAATTACCGCCAAGATTTACTTTGACAAAAATGTACATTTCAGTCAAAGAATCATATGACTCGCTAACTTCCAGTCACAAATAGAATAAATCAGAGATTTTGAAAAGAAAACATTTGAAGTAAAACGATAGACAATGTAGCTAATAACATGCTATTGGATAATAAAATAGTTCTCGTGCAGTGGGAAAACTCGAAATTGACAGGAAAACATTATTCTCTATATTCACATGATCTTTTTATGTTCTATATACAATACAAATACTAATTAAAAGCACTTCCAAAATTCGGTCCACCACCAATGATTAGTAGAAAATTAATAATTTTACGACTGACCAGCAGTGTTATTCAATTATAAAGCTCAGATGCAGGGTTCAAAGTCATTTTATATAACTGAAAGTGTTACGCACTTGGATGACGAGAAAAGTGCACAATTCTTTTATCACGAGGTGACTTGAAACTTGACGAGACATATCAAAAGTAGTGAATCGGAGCACAGCTTGATGACAAACACAATTCAGATTTCATGAATACCTTTCGTTCCACGTAATGGGAAACGTTGAGCGGAGATTTTCTAGCTGAAAATCTGTAATGAAAGTTCGTATTTCATTATAGGAATACGTAGAGGAAAACCATTGAAATTATATTGAGAAGGAAGCAAGGAGAGGGTGACGTAGTTGAGAGGTTTTGTCGACCGTGCTGCATGGCTGCTGGCTTTTCTCCTGTAATTAGAAAAAATACATATTAATGAAAGAGGATTTTTTTCTTGATTAACTGATTACGCAGCTGTAGAGAAAAGTTGTTAGGAATAGGTTGTCGAAGGTCTATACTCTGTTCACGAAGAAGATAGTCCAAAGGTAAACAAACAGGCTGCCAGAATGTTTCCTTACTAGTGAATTTCATTGAAGTAAAAAAAAAGTTTCACAATAAGCTTTGCTTTCGCCTCTGATTGGGATTAATTTGCTCCTGCTCAACTCAAACACATGATTGACGTCACTGAATAGCGAAATTCTCTGTTTATATTTAGCCTATCATTATCGTGAATGAAGTATAGAACAACTGTATTTACGGCGAAATAAAACGTAAAACTGTAGCATAGGTTTGGCGAGTAGATGTAGCAGATGCTAACAGCTTTTGCGTGATTATATTCTTTTAAATCTACTGGAAAAACTAGTGATAATTTTAGAGTATCATTTCGGGATAAATACTGCCGTCCTATTCTTCCCAACTATCCCCCGCATTTCAAATTTCTTAAAGAAAAATAAAATTGGCATTTTTATGGAGGATTAAATACTTTTAAAAATACTAAAATTTCCGTTTCAATGCCGTAAATAGTGTTGCGTTAGGTATATTATATCTATCAGTTACATAGAGCTAATTTTATAGACATGAGCTGCTTAGAATTGAACTAACAATTGCTTTAATTAAAAGCGTTAGGTATATTATATCTATCAGATATACAGATTTACAGAGTTCCTTTTTATAGACATGAACTGCTAAAAATTGAATGAACAATTGCTTTAATTAAAAGCGCTTGGTATATTATATCCATCAGTTATACGGAGTTCCTTTTTATACACATGAACTGCTTAAAATTGTACGAACAATTGTAATCATTAAAGAGGAAACATAGGAAGGTGGTGTGCAAAAAAATATTGATCTTCATTCGCCTTTCAGATGGAACTCGCTTCTTTGTTGTTAGGTTTAGCTATCTCTGGATCATCAATGTTGACAAACCTGACTTCTCTGTTCAGCGTAGTAATTTCTGCTTCAAGAATGTTAACCCTTACTTTGTACGCAACTTTACAGGGCTCAATAATTTTAGGTCCTTCTACAATTTCAACATCATCGTCGTAACTAGTGTAACAGTTTCTTCGTCGATTTTGTCTTACTGGTTATCGCTTGAGTGCCGTATTCTTGCTTCTACCGAAGATGCATCCTTACATCCAGGGATACATTTCACTAGGGGTAACATATTTTTCTGTGATTCATCGGTTTGCATGCAATATAATAGTCCACATTTTTCAGATTAATGCTTAGTTGGAAACTTTGTTACGCACCTTGTAGGAATAAGATTTATTTTATTACTTATTCAATTTTTTTTTAATTTTATCTACATGCAAAAACACTTTTAAGATTAAAAGAGCTTATTTATTGAAGAAATGTTTTGTTTACGTAGTACATGATTTTAATATTTCTCTAGTTTGTATTACGTGTTATCCTCAAGTGCATTAAAAACATTTTAAAGACGGAAGAAAAAAAAATCTTAAGTATTAATAACATAAAAAATAATGAACAAATCCGTGTGTACTGTCTAAAATTTTTTCGTGCGACCTCCGCTGTATCCGCGCACGCGCGAAGTCTCCTCGGACTTGCTCGAAATAGGGGGAAAAGCAACGAGGAAGTAGAAAGCGAACAAAAGCTGAAGGCATCGGGTAGTGCGTATCCTAAACCTTTCTCCCCTTTTTCAGGTGGAAGCGTCCGTGGCTCCCAGGGCCACAAAACGCAAACAGACAGTATCTCATTTCTTTTGGTGAATACGATACCATTTTTGCGTGAAAATATATGTGATGGTGCAATTAATCTCAAATTCAGTACATTGAAATACTTTAAGTACCTATTGCCACCCCAACTTTTGTTATTTGTCGCATAGGAAAACCATGCAGCCAGTTCCTCGGTTTAGACATTAAGTTCTGTTAAAAAATGTTAGGTGATACATTTGCTTCCAAATTTATTATTTAAATGGTTGGAGCAATTACTTAAAAAAAAATATACATGTCTTTTAAAATTTTAGGGTCATTAGTGCAAATGAAAAAACGTTGTTTTAAGTTGCATGACCAACATTAGAAGGCTTACCGTTTAGTATGTGAACAGTTGTATTGGCAGGATCAGCAAACGATGGCTGGCAGGAATAATTTCCTGAATCAGCGGGCCTTGCTGAATGAATGTGCAGCCTGCTTATCGTCGTATTGTTGCCTCTTTCCGTTGTGACAGTAATACCTCTGTGGGAGTCATAGTTTATGGATTCACCATCGTGATACCAGAAGACGTATGGGGGAGGTGTGACATACTGTGTCGCAACGCAGGTTAAGTTTAAATGGCTGCCATCTTGCACGTAAAGAACTGGTCCCTCGGTTATTGATGCTTCTGCAACTGCAAAAATATATATAGGAATATTTAAATAAAGTATAGGTTTAACGAACTTATTTTCTCATAATTTTCATTGTAACACATTGAAGCATCTAGAAGAACAGAAAAATAGAATCAACACAAAGGACACGATAGCCCTTGGAAAGTTGTATATTATCGCACTGCAGTTAAAAAGAACAGATAAATTAAAAATTTCATTTTTGCGGTTGACCTTAATTTATGCGTGTTTTTTTTTTGGAAAAATCTTTTGTCATTTGTTATTTTATTTCTTACTGCCCTAAGTATACGTTATATTCGGTTGGAGTATAGTAACGAACTGTCGCATTGCTCATTCAAAATTCAAAAAGTACTGCGTTTCTTACACATTAAACTTTTGGTTGTGCTTTTTGTAGTGAAATATAAAGAGTTTAAGATACTCATTAAGTGCCACTTGTACAGCAACTGTGTAACTCTCTAAAAATGTAACTTCATTTTTTATCTTAATCATCAACTGAAAAGTTTCTGTGCAGTTAAATAGACCACTCCTAAAGGTATAATCTTGCTTTATTTTTATTCTGAATTCTCCTTATAAATTGTTTGTTTATTCTAGTTTTGCTAGATAGTGTTTGGTAAAAGTGAACTCCGTTGAATTTTGTTTGTAGTGGATCAATTATAGTGTGTGTTATATACTTAAAGAAAAATGGATAGTAGCAAAGCGATAAATGAAACAATGTTTGCAACTTCTTAAATACCGTTAATGGGACCAGTTAGAATTATACTCTTATAAGTCAATTTTTTTAACAAGTTGCGTTCATTATAAATTCGGGTTCATCTTTACTTCCTCTACTAAGCGAACCATGAGTTGCACAAAATTACTAAAATATACTAGTCCCTAAGTGCACACAAATGTTATCAATTAACTTGAAAATTTGTTGAGAAAATGATAGTAACGTAAGTCTGATTAAATGCCGTTGATTGGAGCCAAAGCCTCAAAATGCATTTTAACGTTATTATCGATCTTGAAATTATTCACCCGTGCATCAGTAAACCCATCGTGAATGTAGAATGGCAGTTGTCAAATTCATTTAAAGTTACATAATAGCTAAGTACAAGTAATACTTTTTAATAAATTTTAATTCATAATAATTTAAATGCCAATTTATAAAAATTCTGCTCTTAAAGATAAAATTTACACAGATTTTTTTTAATTACAGATAATTGTAGAAAACTTTCGTCTACTCAAAGCTATCACTCTGATTCAAATCAGGGCAACTGTTTTGTACTTTAAAAATAACGCATTAATTCACTCCCCCCCCCTTAATACTAAACGCACGCTTAAAACGCACGCATTCACTTTTAAAAGTGAATTACCCATATATAACTATATCCGCATTGACAGCGCCACATAGTGGTCCTCGAACGGTTTCGTTGCTATGGGGACAGGACCAAACAATTTATTGTTTGGTAATTTTCTAAACTATCTGCAACTAATTTCTTACGTATCCGATAGGTGGAAAAAATAGCCGAATATTTTCGGTGTGTTTTTCCTTTACGTTAAGAATAAGGAAGATATTGGCATTTAGAATGAAAAGAGCGTTGATCACTCTAAATGTCTTCTAGTACATAAAGGTGCTTTCTATCAAGTTCAAAGTATTTGGTACAGCTTCAATATTATTCCTGGGTTGTGCCATTTTTTGGCGACTATTTTAACTGTTACGTCGCAAATTGTGTTTTCTTGCGGCGCGAAACAGTTTTTTTTTTATTTTTACATTACATTTTTTTTTGGCTAGTCATCTTGTAAAACCACGTGCTGACTCCTTTTTACGTCAAAAAATATCGCTAAACCAAAACGTCGCCAGCCCGAACATTATACTAAAGCTGTGTCCCAAACATTCATTTATTCAAAATACCAACGAAGAATGACATTTCCAATTCAATTAAGCCCTCCCCAATAAAAACAAGATCCACGCAACATAAACAGAAAGAGAAATAAGATCCGGTTCCTCTTACCTAGGATATTTAATCGAATGCCTAAGCTCATTTTAGGTTCAGTGTTTATTTGACACTCGTAAACTCCAGCGTCTGTTTTATGAGGATACTTTATCTCAAGAGTCCAGACATTTGTGCCCGGTAAATGGATGGATGTGAATCTCTGATCAGTGGAGTAGGTGTAGTCGTCGACTGTGAGGATATGGAGGTCCCTCTGGCGAATCCAAGAGACCTATCAAAGGAAGCTGATTAGACTATGGTACAATTATGAAAGCAGCTGACTTCATAGACGTTTGTGAGTAGCATGCTTAGAATTAGTGTAGTCAAGTATAGGGCCAAGATAATTGCAGACTCCTTCTTATAAGATTTAGTCGAGCCCGCTTAATAGAATAGCCATTTTGCCACGTAAAATTATTCTAATAAGCGGGATATTCGATTATCCGGTATCAAAATAATGCATAATTATAATTTGGTTCATTAAAAACGTATTACATTAAGCGGGATATTCTTTTAACCGATATTCTAATAAGCGGGCTCGATTGTACTTACTCTAATGTCAATTGTACATTTAAAAAGTAACTGCTTTTTTTGATAGTAGAGGCTTTGACACTCGATGTCGTTTTCATTAAAATACTTGTTATTTTTATAAATATTAAGTCTACGTTTATTATTATTAAGTTATTATTATTAAGTCTACGTTTTAAACAAATACGTGTGTAAGACTATTTTAATTTAATTTCTGAAACCATCGTGTTTGATTTTTAATGAGTATATACAGCTAAAAATGATTATTGTTTTAGCACGCGTTTCCTTTAACATTTAAGTGCAAATTACACACCGACTCCTTAAGTTGTACTGACTCGAACTTCATTTCAAATGCTTCTTGGTTGATTATTTATTAGATGTACTTGGTTATGAGATATCTTGACTGCTTTGTTAGTTATTTCTACTGTTTTCCCCCTTTCTATGAGTTAAAAATACATAAAAAAGAAAGCTATAACTGCAGTAGTGAAGTCTTGTAAAGTGATGTTTAATGCTTATGGTTAGTTTAGTGCAACAAGCATTATTTACTTCATACTTTTCTCTCGCCAATTAAATGTAGAAATCGTTATATTATTTCTTTCAAATCATATTTTTGAAATCTGAGTTATCCTTTTTGAAGAGTCTTTAACTTTGATAATTTGAATTAAAGTTGAAAATATTTTTTTTCAACATGTCATGGCATGACATGCAAAGGCTAGTAACCCCAGAATCAAAAAGTTCAATAAGTTTATCTGCTTCCCATACTTTGTAATGAGGAAAGTATTCTGACTCTGTTGCGGACTTTTTCCCTCTATAATAGAAGTACAACTTCATTTAACTGTTTTAATACTGATAAATAATATAGCTACACAAGTAGAAGCAAAACTGCGTGAAACGCTAAATGTTTTAATGCTTAAAAACTAATTTCTTAATACAAAAAAACCGTCGTAACCATCTTAATGGTATATTTAAATCTTTGAAAAAAATGACCAAGTTATTAGAAGCTGTTTGTAAACAAATCGCAGATTTTTTTTTTCCATAAGTAGTTTTGCCATATCTCATTGTAGTTACAATCATTTTGCAAAATTCTGCTACACTTATCTAAAGGGAAGTATAGCTGGGCCATGTCGAGCTTAACGAAATAATAATGTTTTTCAAATACATAAATATTATAATGTATGGAGTTTATTCTAAATTATGCATTAAACACTTATTAGAAAGTGGGGAAAAACATCAACTAAAAAAATAACGATTCCATTAATTGAAAAAAAAATGAAAATATATTTATGCTGAAAGTATTAATCGGTGTAAATAAATCCCGTTCGAGCAGACACGAAACGAATTTTTTTCTGAAAGGAAGTTCAGTGCTTTAAAATAAGTAAAATAGAACTGAATACAAGAGTTATATTTTCCTTTTAAAACAGTATTTAGAACAAAGTACTTACATGAAAAATAATAAAACATTAACTTTTTTTAATATTAGCATATAATTCAAGTAGGCCACATGTGGCTCTTGGATTTTAATCTGACAAACTATGCGCTAAATTATATGCTTCGCTAAAAATACAAAAGCTTGTACTACATTTTGCTCAATTTGATAAAGCATGGACCCGCCTCCTGCAAGCTATTCATCTTATTTCTCATTCCTTTTTGAGATAAAACGTTGTAATATTTTTGCTCACTCTGTTTAAATTACCCAATTTGAGGCAAAAAAACTATTATTACTTAGGTAAAGAGAATTTTGGTTTCCCAGAAGTTTCAACACCAACGGAGCAGGAAATTTGTTTCTAAAGTGGAAAAGTTACTCATCTGTAGCAAAAAAAAAAAAAATCCTATCTTTATGTTCAAATAAATATTTAACATTTTCCTCACCGATCTATCTGCGATATTGCAGACTTTGCAATGTAGATGAACTGTCTTTAAATAAGGATAAGTAATATTTCTGTCAGTGTTCATATCAAAGTAAGGAGCTTGTCTCTTTTCCAATCGCTCGCTGTTCGGTCTAAGAGGCAGCTCTTGTGCGAAACTGCTATGGAAACTCCTCTCAGTTCTGCTGACGAATTCTTCTTCACTTTCTGTAAAAATAGAAAGGAAATAATTATTCAAAATAACAATAACAATAATGATGATGATAGTAATAATAATAGTAGATAGATTCTAAAAATTAATTTAAATTTTGACGTATTGAATTCAAATCATGTTTTCCGTCAATGACGAATTGCGATAGGCGTGTTGTCTCCATATGTGTGTGAAGGAGAGGGGTGAGCAATTTTTCAATGCTGAGCTAATATTTAGAAAAGTGCCAATTTGAGTCCCAAGTGAATTTTCACTAGTATTTCAATAACTAGTTAAAAAAATAATTTTCCCCAGAAAGAAGACAAGGTTTTGCTTTCATTTCATCCAATACTATCAGAAAAGAATTTTTTTTTCTTCAGAAAATATTTCTTTATACATCAAAAATCAGATCGGTAACGTGTCCCCAGTAGCAAAGCTTAGCATGCAAACAGCTTAAGCGCACTTTCTAACTTCCCACAAAAACGCACTTGCACAAAAAACGATTCTATTTTTACTCCTTTCTTAATATTTTACTTCATTTTTGTTTTAATCGATTTCTGATTTTCTAGGGTATGCGAAACAGGCGTGTCCCTTAGTTCCGCGTCAGAGCGGTAACAATAACTTCCGATCTATATTTAGGCTCCCAAAATCATTTCCTGCACCGATGCCACGTGATACTGAGCACCTGGTGTGATGTTTTATCGCATCGTAATTAAAAATTTGCATTTCTGCATCTAAAATTGCAGGTAAGATTTTTCAAAGTGACTTATAAAATGTGTGTCATTTAAGTCATCAGATCGGTAACACGAGCTAAAACGCGCAGTTTTTATTATTTCAAAAGTTATTTTATTTTTAAGTATAGTCCTATATTGCAAGTGAAAAAACCACGTGTTTGATTTTGGTTCAGCGCGATCGTCTCGGAAATAAATAAAAAACTTTGTCGGTTTGTCAGATGGTAACAGTCAGAGCGGTAACATTGACAAACAGCGAATATGTTACCGAACTAACTCTCACGTTTCAGAATTATTAAAAAGCAAAAATCATAGGTTTTAGCCATATATTGAATATTTTTGTTCTTAAAAAATGAAAAGCAATGAGTTTTAGTACAATTGCTTCATTTGTGGTTTGTATGACCTGACAATAGAAGTTAGTAAAATAAGAAAAATTGACACTACAGAAATTAAGTTAATTAATTATTATTATATTATTTATTTATTTTTTTGGTGCTTCAATTTCTCATAACTTCGCTAAATAACTAGATAATAACTAGCATGCTAAATTTGAATTTCTAATCAAGAAATTAAATTTCCTGCAACTAATCAAAGAAAAGCAAGCAGCAGAGTTGGTTGTTGAAAAAGTTGAAGTTGTGTGTTGTTTCAAAACAAAACAAATGTTTTATTAGCTTGGATTTGGTAATCTCATAATTTATTTTATCTAAAAACCTCGTCGCTCATTTTTATTTCCAAGAAATTCTTTTTTATAATAAAATTTGATTTTTTTAGCTAATATATATATATTAATATAATTATCTTAATTCTCTGTTAAAAATGCAAGGAAATGATATCATTTTTAGAGATGTTAATGAAGACTGAAAGCAACTCAGACATGTAGCTCATATTAACATCAGATCTGTAACAATCATCAGATCTGTAACGTCTTAAAAGTGAGTAATCTAAGGAGGGGGTAAATAACTTCCTTGATCTCCCCCTTTTATTTTCTTGCATTTAGATCCAATTTAGACTTAGAATCCAATATTAATTTTTTTTCTACAAAAAATTTTTTAATCAGAAAACTCCAACTTCAAATTGGCACTTTTCTAAATATTGGCTCTGCTCAAAAATGAAGAGCTGTCTATAAATGGTGCCACAGTGTTGTGAACTTTTTTGACACCATTCCCCCTTTTATCACTGTATCACCCTTCACTATACCATTTTTTCTTGTAACGTGTCTCTCCATTTTTCATTAACATGATGATAGTAATAACAATGATGATAGTAATAACAATAGTAGATAGATTCTAAAAATTATTTTGAATTTTGACGTATTGAATTCAAATCATGCTTTCTGTCAATGACGAACTGCGATAGGTGCGTTGTCTCCATATGTGTGTGAAGGAGGGGGGTGAGCAATTTTTCAATGCTCAAAAATGAAGAGCTGTCTATAAATGGTGCCACAGTGTTGTGAACTTTTTTGACACCATTCCCCCTTTTATCACTGTGTCACCCTTCACTATGCCAATTTCTTCTTGTTACGTGTCTCTCCATTTTTCATTAACATATTCTTAGAAAAACGTCTGATGAACCATGTAAAAAAACTGCTACTAACCTCCCTCCCCCTTCTTATCACATATTGTATCGATTTGACGACCCCCCCCCCTCTCAAAGTGACAAATCATTTTTAGACAGCCCATAAGGCACTTTCAAAAAGGAAACCAAGTAATTTATATTTATTTATTTCTTTTACGAAGCAGTTTTAAAGATTAGACTAGCATTTGCTTCTTGTTAAAAAAATGAGTAGTGGCTCATCGACTGCACAAGTAGCACACTTCGTTTTTAAGGGGTTGTAAAATGGTTATTAACGTTGTAACAACCGCTTAAAAACGTTTATAAAACGTTTAAAGGTTATTTGTGGTGCTTGGGTACGGATTCCGCCTGTTAAAACTTTTTACTTTAACCGTTGATAATACGAATTTTATAGTAAAGTTATTGCCTCATATCATCAAAGTAAACCATGTTGAATGTAAAAGTTTTGCAGCGGTAACTGTAACGTATCACTAGTTTCGGTCCTATCTTAGCGAATAGTAAGTAAAAAATTACATTAGGAAATAAAATAAAATAAAATAATGAAGAAAATAATTATAGTATGTGGAGACAAAAAAGAAAGCCTGTCAAAATGTTTCTGGCACCATTTTCTTGGTTTTTTATGGAAAAGGGGCCCCCTGAATCCAAACACAATCACCCTTGACCTCATAAACCAACCACTTTTCAGATATTCCCCACCCTAGCCAACATTTTTTTCTTCAGTTTTCGTCATTTTCATCAACATTATTTTATTCTGGAGAGAAGAAGACTTCTTCTCAGGTATTGAACGTTAAAAGTCTTCTCATGTATTGAAAGGTAAAACTTTTTAAACATGAACATTTGTAGCAAGGAGGAAGACTCAGGTATACAGGGTGTCCACTCCTATCGTGGCCCAATAGCTAATTTCTAAACCGTTAGAGAAAAGCATATAGTTCATTTTGGAAAAAATCTCTAAATTACGAAAGGAATTTGGGCTACGAAATGTTTTTCAAAAAAATCAAATTTGGAAAGAGTTACGAAATTTTAATTTTTATACAGCTCCGCAGTCGTATCAATCATATTTAGTAAAACATTCTAGACACTGTAACGTTTAAAACTAAAAAAAAATAACTCTTCTACGACAAAAATTGACCGAGTTATGACGTTTTGAAAAATCAAGATTTTGAAAGATCTCATGACGTCATCAACAGATCGCTTAAGGGACCGTATGCGAAATCCTTCAAAATCTTGATTTTTCAAAGCGTCATAACTCGGTCAATTTTTGTTGTAGAAGAGTGATTTTTTTTAGTTTTAAACGTTACAGTGTCAAGAATGCTTTATTAAATATGATTGATACGACTGGGGAGCTGTATAAAAATTTAAATTTCGTAACTCTTTCAAAATTTGATTTTTTTTTTTTAAAACATTTCGTAGCCCAATTTCCTTTCGTAATTTAGAGATTTTTTCCAAAATGAACTATATGCTTATCTCGAACGGTTTAGAAATTAGCTTTTGGGCCACGATAGGAGTGGACACCCTGTATATGTTTCTTGGAATATTGACAAAAAATATAAAAAAAATACTTTTTTCAGTTTTGTCACTTGTTTTTCAAAAGAATTTTTCATAAGTATAAAAGTAAAATGTATGAATATATAGGTTTTCAATAGAATATTATGTTATCTTCTCCTCAAAATTAAAAATAGAAGTAAGTAAAGCGGTTGAATACTGAAATAAATTTTTAAGAAATAATAATGGGATTTCCTACATACATAAATGGGTGGGTGATGGAAGAAATGGTGATCATTGTCGGATTTAGAAGATCAGTTTTTACATAAATAAGTTTGATGTTAGAAGAAATGGTGATCATTGTCGGATTTAGAAGATCAGTTTTTACATAAATAAGTTCGATGTTAGAAGGGTTTTGATTTTTTTTCCGCTGTGCACTGTAATTTAAGCACCCTAATTATGCACCCTCGTTTCTAGCAGTACACCTTATCACCAAGAAAAGCAATTACAAAATTGAATATAACATAAGATCACAAAGAGGAGAAAGCAAACGAAAATTAAACTTTCAAGGGAAAAAATAACACGACGGCAATGTATAATTAAAATATAAATTTCCTGAACCATGCATCATATTGCGTTGAAAAACTTGATTTAAGTCATATTATTATCATTATTTATCTTATCTAATCTAAAGATTTTTGAAAATATTCTGCAGAAGAATAAATTATGTCCCAAATCCTAAAAGAAAGGAAAAGAATTAATTACGCCCAAACAAGCTTTCTGTTCCTTGTGATTAATGTTCCACCATGGCAGATAATGAAATATCACCGTTGCCTGCCATAAATCTCTGAAATATTTTCTGATAAGTTATCTTTCTTAGGAAGAAATGCTATTAAAGGATTTCCCAAACAGCAAAATTAAGAGAAAAGTACACATACCCGAAAACTCTTATTTTTGCAACTTTAAAATACCTATTGTAGATACCCACGATTACTAATTTTACATTTACATATAATTTACTCGCGAAAAGAACATACTTACTGTGACAAATTTCATATTCATAAAAATGCCTGCTTGCCTCTATTTACTTGGCAGAAATCACTATGAGCAAAAGTCGTGAATAGAACTCTTTAGCCACTGGATAAAAGATTTACTTCAGCCGTAATTTCCAAAAGAAAAAAAAGACATCTGGAAACTTAAATTCCTTATAATCGAAAACTGACACCAAATTATATGTTACTCGTAAAGAAGAAAAACTATCTTATTTAAAAAATGCATTTATTTTTTTAATTTGAATGTTGTATCTTGACTATTAGAGAAAAACTTCCAACCAATGATATTACTTTTTCCAAGAATTTATTTCCAGGATAAATTTCACGCTTTGATCTGTAAATTAATGTCTTTTTTAACTTGAAATTAGCTTATAAAATTGGTCTCTACACAATTATTAAAGAACTTATTTTGTCAAGATAATAATTAGATAAATGGCTCATATTCGAAGTAGCGCAACATTTTTTCGTGATCAAAGATAGAAAAACATGAAAATAAATTATTTTTCTTTTAAATTTAAATTTTTGTTTTACTAAAGCTTGAACCACGTATTTTTTGAGTTGCTGAATCAAAAAATAAAAATAAATAAAATAAAATAACATAAAAATGGATATAATGTAGCCAAATATAGGAGCAATGATTTTTTTTCAAGGGGTGAAAATACTTCTTTATGAGAGTTGTGAAGTTCATTCTGGATTATTAGAATATAGAGAAAGCTGTAGAAACCATATTAGTAATGAATGTCGTTACTTTTAACGGCTGAAATGGAAGATGGCAGGGAAATAAGAGATGTGTACTGTCTTGAACATTTAAAATGTTTGGCTTTGTATGTAACAAAATTAAACTTACTTATGCTTCTCATAATATTTTGCATCCTACAGTTACAGTTTTGTTTAACCCATTAATGCCTGACACTTTTTCCCCAAAGGTATTTTGTATACTGGTTACAAACAGTGTTTAATGGACAGGAAAAATAATGAAAAAAATATCATGTAAAAAAATATTAAGGAAAGAAAACTCGTCCCTTAAAAGTTACGATAGACCCCAGAGGGTACATACTTGTTTTACCGCATTTTTTTTGCCAAAAATATAATACTTAAAAAGATATTTTATAAGAAGAAATAAAATCAGCAATTAACATAAACTGGGAAGCTGGGAATAACTTTGAAAACTTCGCTTTTTTTCTTGAGATTGTGAACGATGTGATTTTTGATAAAGATCATATTAAAACTGCTACAGAACACACTTTACAATGGTTATGCGCTGCAATCTGTTAATAACGAATTAAAACAATATCAAGGTACTAATTGAACACTACTATCTGCTTGAAATGTTCATTTTGGGACATTTAGACCCCTTTTTGAACCGTCCCTAAAAAGGGACGCTAAGCATTAATGGGTTAAAACATGTGTGGAAATGGGGGGGGGGGGGGCTCTTGACCAAACTTTTGAATTTTTTTTACGGATTTCAATTCATTATTTACGGTTGTAAAGACGATAAAATGTCTCCGATCATTATACTTTCAGTAAAATTTTAACACAGCTGAGCCAATAAAACAAATATCAATTTCAACGAAATAAATGTTCAGACCCCTTTAATTTCTATTACATTGTTTGATTTCCATTAGAACGAATTTCCCGTAACAATATATTGTTTCTGTCCCTTATAAATATCTATAATGGGATTTTGCAGGAACGCTTATTTGAAAAAAAAAAAAAAAAGCTTTTTTACGATTCATTAACACTTATGTTACACATCATTGCCTTTCAATAGTTTGCTTTATTACTTTTGTATTCATATGTTGATACATTGTTGCAATGTATAATAAATGATGCACCAACAGATGCCAACTCCCCCCGAAGCAAAAATAAATCAAAATTACTAAAAATCTCGTCACTGTAACTCATTAAATTTTTGTTCAACTTGCACTAACCATTCATTTAAGACAGTCAATTAATCTTTTGAAGTACTGGAATTTATTACCAGCCTAATTTAACAAAGTTTCTGGAACCACCTAATGAAGACCTAAATGAGAAAAAATGCAAATAATTTAAAGCACCGAGTAAAAGCAATTTCATACAGAAATTTAGAAAACTCGAACCATTAATCAAAAGTAATTCTCCAAAACTGCATCCCGTTACTTTAACGACTTCTCGCTTATTTCTCCATTGGTTACAAAAGCAAAGGTAACGGAATGTTATCATTTTAACAACTTTCGGACGGCTTCAGTAATAACGCAAAATCACTACAAGAGGGTTCAACAAATAAAAGCGTCGCTTTATCGTGTCAAAAGCAGCATTCCCAAGAAATCTGATCTTTAGGAATTGCCCCGGTTGTGTAACTCCAGTCGCATCGTATCGGTGGTAAACACTGTTTGGTGAATTTTTGCTTTTGTCGAGTTTTATGAAAAGCGTTATTTCCTTATCAACACTTGCGAAGTAATTAAAACCGCATAAAACGCTGCAATTCTTTAATGAAGCTTTTAGATGAACATGGGACCTAAGCAATAGAAGATGAGTTGGGGCCTCGTTTAATGTAAACGGAGGGGACTTAATTAATCTTACTCCTTTTATGTGGCGAAAAATATCTGGCGATGCTTCAGGAGAATGGAATGATTTTATTGCTGAAGCTCAATGGCAAAAACATTATTGTTAAAAAATAAGAGCTTGCATGGATGGTTGGCCGCTTTAATAAATTAGGCAACTCTTCAGGAAGAAATCTGAAACTCGACTTTTGGAATGTTCTAGGCACTATGAAAATTGGATGGGTCTTGCGAAAGAATGAGAAAGTAATCTAAAGATGGCATTGAAAATATGGAGAAAAATTAAGCGGCAAATTCATTGTAACATATTTGTTTAATATGTTGTTTTTCCGCTTAATTTTGAAGACTTTTGAAATAGTTTCATATGTAAAAGAAAGTTTAACAACCTTAAATCAAACATAATTGAGAAGAAATGCCACGTGTTTAGGGGTTACAAAAAATGACCTTTTCAATGCAAAAAACAGTGCTTATGAGTACAAGGACCTGTATAAACGTTAGTTTCCGTTGTGATGTTTTCTTTCACTTACACGTGCATGGGTATTTCTTAATTTTTAAAGTTTTAAGTTTTATATGCATTTTTAATCCCTGCCAAAACAAGGAAGGGACGTATAAGTTTGATGTATCTGTATATCTGTGCATCTGTCTATGGCACTCTAGCGGCAAAACAGATGGACTAGTTTTCATTTATTTATTTATTTATTTTTAGTTTGAAAGGAGAGTTGAACGAAGTGCTCTTACATAAGTCGAGTCTTCGGATGATATTAATAAACGAAAATATTATTTAAAGAAATTAAGAATGTTTTCCCGATATTTGAACTGAAAACATATTCGAAAATATAAAACAATAGTAGAAAAAGAAAAAGAAAATGTTCCTGTGTTTAATAGAATGTGTATAGAACTTACATGCTATATAAATTCGAATTATAACGTTTTTTTAGCACTTGCGTCTAAGTCTTAAATTTACGCGATTGGAAACCGATGTCACTGCTGGCCGACGAGGAAAGAAAGTTCAATGATTTAAAACGTTCATCAGTTGCCAGTTTTTATTTGTTAACATTTAAAATACTTGTAATTAATTTTGATCTAAGCATTTTAAAAGGATTTCTTATTTTCCCTTTTTATTCTGCTTTTCCGACTAGCACATTTTGCTAGTTAGAATTATCTTTTCCATTTTTTCTTAGCCTTCTCTTTTCCGTGTTTATCATGTGCTGCCGAAAGCAGTTGAATATATTCAAATTTAAAGAACATTCTGAACATTAAAGTTTGTTTTAATATGAGGTCGGCAATCAGAGTCGGGGATTTTTTAAATTTTTATGTTCATTTTATTACTTGTTACTTTCATAACATTGATGCAAAAAGGTTTAAGGGAAATACTATGGTGAACATTTTTTTAAAGATTCTCCTGTGAGTGATTCGGTGCTTTAAAAATGCAGTCATCTTGACATATATAAAACACAAACTCCAAAATATGTGTGTCCGGGGTAAACTCGGAAACTACCGGATTTCGTTTCAATTTTTACAGCAGGTCTAGGTGAGCGCGGGGAAGGTTGTTAGACCAGTTTGGACAAAAATCGATTAATAATTCTTCTTTTATTCGAAATCTAAATTTTTGACCCAAAACTGGCTCTATCTAGAGAAATAATTATCGTATCGTCTTGATCTTAGACTCATGGGAAAGATTACGAAAAATCCTATTATAGAACATTTTCTACTTAATGTGCCGCGAAGAGGATGCTGAAAAATCACGTGGAAACGACTTATACCTGCTTAAAGTTTGCGAAAATCAAGTTTTAATTGCTGTTGCCATTTTGGTTGAACGTGGAAAAATTGACTTCAACATTTCAATACGAGGTAAACTTAGCCAAGGTTCAAGCCTCTCTCAAGGTTAGCCTCTGTCTTTGCAGTTTTCGGGATTACGCTTAAATGTTTTCAACTGAAAAACTTTACTCTTCCTCCATTTTTTTTTAATTTACTGCTCGAAAGCAGGCCGTGCGGGAACTGTACCTTTATATACTTTTACATATATAACTTCTTTCTAAATGGGTTCTATAAAAACATTTTGTTTGTCACACTGTTCTAAAACTGTTTCGATAAAAGAGTATAATATCCCTATTCCTACTGACTCAAGAAAATGTAATAAGAAATGAATGAAAAAGGATAAGCAATTCTCGATTATTCAAATGGTTGCGAATAAAAACAGAAGCATTACCTTAGCACTTTACAAAAATTTAAATGATTTAGAAAAAACAAATTACGCCAAAATTCTTAAAAAATATAGTCAACTAGTATCATTATTTTCTTTTTAACATTTAATTAGCTCTTTTTGCACAAAAATAAAAATTCATAGACTCATCCACTTTCCTAAAATTTTCTCGAGGCGCCGATGTATCTAATTAATAAGTTTGAAAAAATATTTACTGACTTAATTAACGCTTTATCACATTTTTCTTTAGATTGGCTCTTTTTGTAACAGATTTAATCAATACAAACAGCAAATTGGTAAAAAAATGCCAATCTTAGAACTATAATAAACGATGGAAAAAAATAAAATGCTGAAAAGAACTTCTTAAGAAATTTGCACCAACGTAAAATCGAACTCTTGCTCTTCTTAAGAGGTTGGTTTCAAAAATCTATGGGAAAAATGTATAGTTTTATTTTTATCTAATTCTAAGAATAAACAGTTTTAAGAAATTGTATTTCGTGTACAGTATTAAAACCAAATGAAATTTGATTAGGATTATATTCAGGGTTTTATAATATAAATATTATCAACCTTAAAATGTTTTATTAGTGTAGGCCATTGCTTCCCAACCTTTCTGAGCCCATCATTCCCTTCTAGAGATCGAGCCCCCTCCCCCCCTCCGAGTCCCCCCGTGCTAGTTAATACCGATATTACTGAAAATATAAGATAATTTTTAGTTTGAAGTAAACTGAACATAATAAAGCATTTTTTTTCCAATCACTCTTAAACTAAAAATAACAATTAATACATAAAAATGTCTTTTTTCTACGTTTTTTTTTTGTTTAATAATTTTTTTACGAAATAATAGCTACTTGAAGTAAAGTAATAATTTTCTAAAATAATATACATACTTTTCAAAAAAAAATAAGTGCATTTTTTACGTTTTTTTTAGTAATAAAAATAAATAACTGTTAAAAATAATAACGATAATTCACAAATACTTAAACTAGGTACCGAGTGCTGAAATACCTCCTTATTGTTTAACCGAGGGTCTTAGGAGGAAGATATTAAATTTCTTTTTCAACATGTGTTTAGTTATCTCAACTCAAAACAATGTACAAATATTTAATTTCGATATTTATTGTATTTTTGATTTGTTTTAAAAAATCGTTTAAATACTCATCGTCCCCAATCTCCTCTCAAGAATTTGTCGTCCCCTTGAGGAGCCAAATTACTCCCTTATAGCAATCGCCCCCAGTCTAGGAACTACTAGTATCAGACATGGAATTTAACATGTAAATACAGGGTGTTTGGACATAGATTGACTGTTTTCAAAACTTCATAACAGGAGAACGGTAAATGATAAAAAAAAAATATTGCAGAAAATTCATGTGATTGGCCAGGAATTTTTTCTCCCAGAATTCCTAGTTTTAGATTAAAAAAAATTCAACAGATGGCGCTGCAGATAGTAAGCACTTCGAGCGGTCAAGGCAATGGACTAGTAATCCTAAGGTTCCAGTAGCGAAGCCGACGATCAGAATTCATTTTGTCAGGTAAATTCAAAAGGCAAAGAACAAAAATTGCATTTCACATCACAATTTTTCGGAATTTTTAATGTTTGCAATTACTTCACAATATTTTCTTACTGTCTGACACTGGCTGTATTATGTAATTTTGTTCAATATTTAATGGGATACTAATTGTGTTTTAAGATTTTTTTTTTTAACAATAAGCGATTTCCTCTCATAAATCTTTGAAAACCGTCTGTTAACTGAGATGTGATTGCAGCTAGGGGCAAACAGTAAGACAATATTGTAAAGTAATTGTAAGCATTAAAAATTCCAAAAAATTGTGATGTAAAATGCAATTTTTGTTCTTTGACTTTTGAATTTACCTGACAAAATGAATTCTGATCGTCGGCTTCGATCCCTTAGGATTACTAGTCCATTGCATTGACCGCTCGACCAAAAATCCTCGAAGTTTGGCGGACAAGATTGGATTGTGTGCTTCCAAAGTACACCACATATCTATGGGGACTTACTATCTGCAGCGCCATCTGTTGAATTTGTTTAAACTAAAACTTGGAATTCTGATAGAAAAAATTCCTGGCCAACCACATGAATTTCTTGCAAGAATTTTTTTTTAATCATTTACTGTTCTCCTGTTATGAATTTTTGAAAACAGTCAGTCTATTTCAGGACACCCTGTATAAAAGCAATATATCGTTGTCATTTTTAACTTAAAAAATCTTCAAAACAAAATTTAACATTAAACACGGAATGTATTACTATTAGACGTTAGAAAAAAAAACTACTCACATTAAAATTGATTTCTTAGCAAACTCATACGTGCTTATTTATTTTAATTAATCATTGAGTTACATTTCAACATATAAACGAAATTTCACGCAATGTAAAGAAATACAACCTGAAGATCGAAATGGACAAAATCCTATATTCTAAGTTATTTTTACTGAAAAATATTCTTTTACAGTAATTTTGAGTAAATATATTTCTAAGATCTGAAACAGGGTGCCCAATAAGGATAGGGTCATGGGGTAGACTGCAACATTGAACTTTTAAGGGAGACGTTTTTAGGGGTATTCTTTTTTTTTTTTTTTTTTTTTTTGACGGGCTTTCGCTTTTTGGGGTCTGTATTTGGAAATGCGCAGCAAAAGAGTTATTTTAAAATACAGGGTGGTTATAAATTAACAGGGGGTGTTTGGAGCCCTCTAGCTCACGAACTACTGGGCGAAACATTGCCAAATTTCGTGAGCATGCATATTAAACCATGCGATTTTGCTTTCTGGAATAAAAAAAAAATAGTTTGAAAAATCACCACCAGGGGGAAATTTGTCGCTGTAAAAGCGTATTACACTGAATATCGCGAATTAAACTTGAAAAGATGCTGTATAAATCAATTTCGCCAAGCAAAAATGATTGTTCTTTACAAATGAGGTTTAATATGACGCCGTAGAATTTTCGATTAAAAAAAAAGCTCCCCACGAACAAAATAGCGGTCCATTTAACCAAATAGAATGCAATAATTTGCATAAACGCGTTGCGTTTAGCGATCATCTGTATAAAATGACTGACTGGGAGCATTCTCATCATTCTGAGCGCAGTTGCCCCTTGATGGCTTTAACTATGCAGGACCGCGCTTTGTTAGTGAAGCTCTACTATCAGCGTGATGAAAATGCCAATGTTACTCTTCGAGAATTTCGGCGAGTGAAGCAGTTGAGAAAAGGCCCGCTGACCATTACAAATTTAAGAAACATGATTAAGCGGTTTGAAATGATTGGATCTCTAGCCCAGTAACCAGACCAGGGACACAAGACGGTTAATCAGCTACAAGTTGACGAAGTTGCAAATGCTATTAGAGAACAGGAGATGGAGAATGTGCAAGGTACAAGTAGTGCTCGTGCAGTTTCTCAGCAGACGCTGATCCCTTACTCAACAGTGCGGAAGATTTTACGTGAGATGCTAAAATTTTTCCTTACAAAATTTCTTACACTCAAGAATTAGTTCCTCGAGATACAGTTGCCCGACTGGACTTTTCTTCAAAGTTTCTAGATCGCATGCAAGTCGACGATACTTGGTCGTGGAAAATCCTATGGAGTGACGAAGCTCATTTTCATTTAAACGATGGCACAGACACGCACAACTGCCAGATTTAGGCCGCAACTAATCCGCATGTTTATGGTTACAGTGTGGTGTGGATTTACTGCATCTTCCATCATTGGTCCTTACTTTTATGAGGAAAATCATGCGGGTGGACCAGTTACATGCACCGTTAGTGCTGATAGGTACGCTGAGATGCTAGAAAATTTCGTAATTTCATAACTGCAGCATCGATGCTGTGTCGACTCAACCATATTCATGCAGGATGGTGCACCACCCCACATCGGACTTAGGGCGCAGCGTGTTTTGCGGGAACATTTCTCTGATAGCAGAACTATTAGCCGCTCAATTCCTATGGTATGGCCCCCAAGATCGCCCGATCTCGATCCATGAGATTTTTGGTTGTGGGAATATCTGAAAAGTGTGGTGTATCAAATAAACATTTCTGATATCGCAATTTTAAAAGATATGATAATTTTAAAAGTTAGAGAAATCCATTCTGATATGTTACGAGCTGCTGTAGAAAATGTTGTGCATCGTATGCAGTTCTTACAACTTTACAATGGCGATCATATTGAACTACATTTGTGACAAAAAGTCATTTTTGCATGTAAAATGGATGCATATTTTGTCAGTAGCAATAAATTCTTTGATAATCAGAATAATACACTTTTACAGCGCCAAATTCCCCCCTAATGGTGATTTTTCAAACTATTTTTTTTTTATTCCAGAAATCAAAATCCCATGGTCTAATATGCACGCTCACGAAATTTGGCAATGTTTCGCACAGTAGTTCGCGAGCTAGAGGGCTCTAAACACCTCCTGTTAATTAATAACCACCCTGTATGTTGAAATTTCACTCTATTTCATTTTGGAGGCATACTTAGGCCTTGCTAAGCGTTCACCACTAACAATTAGCCATGCCCTATTTTCAGCGTCTATCTACAGCCCTGTGTGCGCTTTGAGCATCAGTTTAGAAAGTCCCATTCATATTGTACATGCATGGAGGCTTTGAAACTATACCTAAATGTTTGGCATTCTATAATTAAAGTTTGCTGCAAAGTTCATTACATATGGACCTTTTTTTATGGTGCTGTAATTTTTTTAAAAACAGCAGCTTAGTATGTATTGAAGCTAGTCATTTCCATCTAAAAAAATTTAACACGTTTGTTGGCTTATATGGTTAAAAACTCCTATACTTTCAATTTTATACTTATGTGTTACTTTATGAGCTAACCTTAATCACTGCAAGAGAAGCGTAACTTAAACATATTTTTTTAAAAAAGCCACATAAAAGAACACGATTTTTAATCATTTTTTTTATCACGCGTATTTCCTCACTCCGAACTTGAAACTAAAGCTACTTTAACCGAATATGTAAGAGAAAATAAAGGCAATCTTATAGCGTCATATTAAGCAGTAAAAAGTATTTTATTTTATTTTATTTATTTATTTATTTATTTATTTTTTTGAGAAATGGTAGTTTTCGAGTTTTTGGAAAATATTTGCTGTGAGTTTATTTTTTGTGACACCGAGAAACTCATTTCTTTCAAGACGGAAATTACAAAGATAAAATTTTGAACAATGTTTTAAAATAATTTAAAACGCAAAGTTCTATGTTGTTTTTACTCTTTTTATATATTTAAGTATTTTCATGACCAAATATGCATTTCATGACCAAATATGTATTTTAGAGCATATATGTTTCATACCACGCCAAAGAAAACACGTAATTCAAACACTAACTGCAGCCTTATTACAATACTAAAGCATAAATTTATTTTAAGAAATACTTTAATGTTTGAACTTTGATATGGCTACAAATAAAACATATGCACCAATTGAGACCAGACAGGCAATGCACAGCATTGAAATATACTAAATAATGCAACAATATATCACCAGACAAAGCATTTAGTAAACATATAAATGCAAAATAAACACAAGAGAATTGAAACTACGATTCCAAGAAGGCCGGAGCAATATACTCAGACGTTTTGAGCTTCTCTTCAAACGGGGTAATCTCACTAAATGACAGTCTTAGAAATAGTTGGTAAACATGATGTACTGTTTGCTCAAATGACAAATGATTCGAAGCGACGCAAGCGTAAATGGTATTTCGTATGCAAATCGAGCAGGGTGAAGCTCCCCATTAAGTTTTGTAATGCAGCTCAATATTATGCTTTTGCGCATGCATGGTAAACTTTTCCATGGGTGCATTATCAAGCTGTGGTATTAGTATTAAATCAGCGGCTTTAGCAACTAATCCTTGAGGGCAGTGTGTATACTTGGAATATTTTGCACGAAAAGGGGACCATGTGTCTTAGAATGAATCCATAATATTCAAAACATTTAAATTTCAAAATTACATTTGTTTTGAAGCTTACATGTGTTAACTCTGTGAGGGCCATAAGTATCATGGCAGGGACTAGTAATCTGTTATCTTTCGCAAAACAATTGAAGGGCCAAGTGGATAAAGGTGTCATGTGACAATTTTCGAAACTTACTTTTTACCATGGATGAAGGTATAAGTCCATCAGTATCATGTCCTCTTAGTCACAGAAATGGTTGGTAACTAAGAATATGACCCCATTTTACCCGTTGAGAAAAATCCATTAAAAATAACACACTATTTTTTAAAGCTTTTTCTAGAAATTTAAAAAAATGTCACATATCACCTTTATTCACTTGCCCCTTCAATTGCAGTAAGATTTTTCAACAACCACAGTCGAGTAGGCTTAAAAGTAATTTTCATTTTGCCGTGAAAAAATATTTTAATAACCGGGATATTACATTCTTCGGGATCAAAATAACGCATTGCAACGGTTCAGTACATCGAACATTTATAATAGGACGAGATATTTTTTAACCGATATTATAATAAGCGGGTTCAACTGCAATGATGATGATAATGGTGGTGGTGGTGGTGGTGGTGGTGGTAATGATGATGATGATGATGCTAACAAATAAAAATAAAAATCTCAACTTGCGTGAGGGATGTTTCCAAAACCCTTTTGTGTAAGTCGAAATTTCGAGTTGTAGAAAAGCTATGCGTACTTTAAAAAAAAAAAAAACACAATTATGTTTGACCTTGGTAAACACGCCTCAAACTGTTAAAACACTTTTATTAACCATAATTGTATTTTTTATGTAAAGAACAAATTTTCACTGTATTTTTTTCTTTTACAAAACTATTCAACATAAATTCAACATCATCACGATAGAATGCGCAAAATCAATAATCAATGACATAAAGATATATTATAGTGAACTCTCACTTATATACTGCCTCATTTATGCGCCTTTTTCACTTATACGACGATTTTCAGTGGTCCCGGCACATTCCATAGTAAAATAATGATAATTTCATTCGTTTATGCGTCGCTCTAAAGATAAATATTTCACTTATGCGCCGAATTTTCGAAAAATTTAAATAATTTAATTTATTTTCTTGAAAAATGAGCATGTTTCTTCACATTTCTCCTTAACCTTTCGCTTTCATTGCTCACGGAATGCATTTTTTCCACATGAAGTAGAGTTCGGAGAGGGACAATTATCTATTATGGATCGTTTTAAAAGGACCAGGTTGTGATTAGGTATGCTACGATTTTTGTTCTCTTTTGTACAGTAGTTGCCAAACCGTAGTAATATGACCATTTTCTATACATTCTTATTCATGCTCTCATTAGAACTTATGTTGCATTTTAGACTTTTAAATTGGCTTGTTCACTTATGCCTTTATCTCACTTATGCGCCTTTTTCTGTTGGTCCCTGGGGCCGGCGCATAAGTGAGAGTTCACTGTATATGAAACATTGCGGTCTGTACGATGTGTAGTAGTATTGCAGTAGCATAACAGCACTACACAGTAAATACGAAAGTTATAAAAACAAGTAAAAAGAGGAATGATATCATGCAGATGTGATGAATGATATATGCTGTGTGATATTTTCAAACGTATAGCGTCGGAGCTTCCGTTTTCAGTGATGCTAAAGGGACAAAATTTCATTCTCACAACCAATACGCAAGAACCAAAAACCAAACCTGTTTTTATAAACCGCTGTTCCCAACCAGAAATTTTCGTGATGAGGCAAAAAATTCGCGTTGGATGAAAAATTCCTTGCTCGTGAAAAACTCGCGTTCTAGCCATTTCGCTTAAGTCGAGTTATAGCGTGAGTGCACTGTAAAGAAGAAGAAAAAAGAAACAATTGCTGCTGTTGGTGTTACTTTTCCCTTTTTAGTACTATTTTGTTGTAATCATTGTGATTACAACAAATAAGAAAACTTATTATTTATGTTTTTCTTAAAAATATGTCGATGTCTCATTCGAATAGCATGAAAAGAATATGATTTATAGAATTAAAAATTCTTAACAAATTTGTCCACTTAAAAAAGCATAATAACACTTATTTACTCTATTTACTAACTTGAATTAATTTCTAATTTTTTTCTTAATGCTCAAATAAAAAAGAAGAAAAAAATATAGCTTTAATATTTTTAAAGTAGAATGTTATATTTTACAAATACATCAGTTTCTTTTAAATGCCTTGTTAACTTTCAGAAAATCTTGTCTCGTAACATGAGAAGTGTTTTTCAGGATTACAATAATGTTACTTTAGTCACAGTTTTGCTGAAAAAATACCTATCAACAGTTATTTTACTTCAAATTCTTATTAGAAATGATACATACAAAGCAAGCACATTTTAAATTTACCAATTACAACTTAAATTATTCATTATACTTTAGGTTTCAAATTAAAATAATTTAAAAATTCCGCTCATATGTATTTTTCTTTAAATCTAGCCGATTTTGTTCTGCAAACGCGCGGAGGACCAAATATATCTTAACTCCACAAAAAATCTTAATTTTTCATCTGAAAAAACAACTTTATCAGAATAGGCTACAGTCCAATGTATATGTAAACGCTAAAAAACTAATCATTTATGTTTATCTTCCGATTTTAAAAAATCTTTTTGCATTGGAATTCGATTATTTATTTTGGTAATATATTTCAATCATGTAAGTTATATTTACATGTTAAGCATTGCTCTAAACTGATAGTTAATAAAAAAATATTTCGTATGTTCTAACTATAACGTAGAAACCAAGTGTAACTAAGTTGAAATCATTTGTATTTCAAAAGACTCATTTTGCTTTTCTTCCATAACGGTGATTTAATTGGAAAACGGTAACTATAGATAGAAAGAAAAGAAATACGAATTTAATAAAAAATCACTTCAAAAGACTGTACGTTAAATTTTTTTTTTTAGTTTAACCGATTCCAACACATATAATACGCACTCGTTTATTACGCTTTGTGATTACAGCGAATGCTCTGAAACATTCCAATTCGTTGACTTCATTTCTTGCTTTCTTTGTTGCATATTTATTTCAATAAATATTTTAAAGTTTCGGAATTAGAGGAAATGTTTAGTGAACTGAAAAATCTCAGTCTCAAACTCTACCTTACTGTCTGCTTAATTCCGTTAATTTGTGAATGTTTTCCGAAGAAGAAAATCGAATTTATCGTTTTCGCGTTAAAAGCGTTTAATCCTCTGAGTTTAAGCCTCTTTTATCCACGCTTCGTTTAGCTTGTTTCCTAGTTCCAGTTGATGAATATTTCAACTAGGTAATTTTGTTTTTAAACTTCATATAGAAGATAAACATTTTGAATAAAATCTTGTTCTTTATGTTACTAAATAAACTTTAGATTATTTCAGTTTCAATGAATTCAGTTTTTTCGAATACGAAATATTTACGAGGATTAGCGTTGTAGAAACTTTTTTTTTTCTTTTCATTTTCGTCAAATCTGCCACTAATTCAGTAAGAAACTTCAGAAAGCGTTGGTGCTGTTACCTAAAATGCTCAGTACTTGAACCCGAGCAGACAAATACACACGAGTTAAGCCAAATACGGCTTATGTTTTTATAAGTGCCATTAAAGAGGAAGTTAAGTTTAGCGCAACAAACTTGCCATAATGACCCGGTTATACTGGTCAGCCATTCACAGAACAATACACATTCATACAAAGAACAGACAATGAGAGGACGGATTCGAAACCGGGACATCCCCATCAACAGTCAGACTGCTCTGACCACTAGACAAAACGGCCAGTAGCTCAAGTAGTATCATTTTCGTTATATCCCAAAGCAGGGCCGTAACCAGACGTTGGTTTCGGATGGGTTTTACCAAACCTATTTCTCGTGAAATCTATGAAGTCAATAAAATTGCTTCCTGGGGGCGTGGAAACGCCTGTCACCCCTGCTTGCGGTCTGGAAAGGCATCGTTCTTCCAAAGTGGCATGTAACCCAAAAACATCGTCAAAACTCACTTCCAATCATTGGCGGCAAAAGTTTACAAGGAGGCTATTATAACGCTTGTTCACAGATACACTGCTCGACATTGAAAATGCAACACCAAGAAGGAGTGGTCAGAAATTCATGCAAATTTTACCGTAGACGCACGTCACTGAGTTATGCAAATGATATGAAATGCGCAGCTCTCCGACGCACGTGAAGTAAGATATCAGAGAATGAAGTTGAAAAGTGGGCTATGTTCATGTTGGTTTTTCTGCCAGACTAATTATCGGAAAAATTTGGTTTTTGTCTCGAAGGATACGTGTGATAGGAGGAAATGCCACGCCGTCCTCAACGAAGACACTTCCAGCATATAGACGACTTTACAAGGGGTATGGTGATCGGACTGCGAAGGGGAGGTTGGTCCATACGTCAAATTGCAGCTGATACCCACATGGATGCAAGCACTGTGCATCGGCTGTGTCGGAGATGGTTGGAAAGAGGAAATGTAGCCACATTGAGGGGTGCAGGTGCAGCCAGAGTGACGTCAGACCGCTTGGATCGACGGATTCACCGACAAGCTGTGGCGGACCCGCAAGTCACTTGTACGTCAATTCTGCAGCACGTGCAATGTACCCTGGATGTTCCTGTGTCGACCAGAACCATTTCCCGTCGACTGGTTGCACGTGGCCTGCAATCACGGCGCCCGCTAAGAAGACTGCCATTGACCTCACAGCACAGTCTCCAGCGTTTGGAATGGTGCCGGACCAGAGCGACGTCGATGGCAGAATTCCAAACCGTAGTGTTCTCAGATGAATACCGCTTCTGTTTGTCCAGCGATAGTCATCGCATACGTGTGTGGCGTCGACGTGGAGAAAGATCGAATCCGGCAGTAACTGTGGAACGCCCCACAGCGCGACAACGTGGCATAATGGTTTGGGGCGCTATTGCATAGAATTCCGTATCACCTCTAGTTCGTATTCGGGGCACTATGATGGCCCAACGATATGTAGATAATGTACTGCGGCCGGTGGCAATCCCCTACCTTCAGGGTCTGCCAAATGCAATTTTTCAACAGGATAACGCCCGGCCTCACAGTGCTCGAATCAGCCAACATGCTCTACGAGGTGTACAGATGCTTTCCTGGCCACCATACTCTCCTGACTTGTCACCAATCGAACATGTGTGGGACGTGATTGGAAGCCGTTTGCAGAACCTGTCACTGCCTCGTTCAGAGGACGAACTGTGGCAAATGGTTGAAAGGGAATGGAGTGCCATCCCTCAGGACACCATCCGCAGGCTTATTGACTCCATGCCTAGACGTGTTTCTTCGTGCATCGCTGTCCGCGGTGGTCCTACTTCTTACTGAGCCGACGCCGTCCTCGCTCTAAATTTTGCTTATTTATTTTGAAATAAATATCACTTATTGTTCCACGCTGTCTCTGTCTTCTTACCAAATTTCGTCAATTTCTGACCACTCCTTCTTGGTGTTGCATTTTCAATGTCGAGCAGTGTATAACAAATGCTTCAATCGTCGAGGTGATTAAGTAGATAATTCTGGAGCACTGTATTTTACATTTGATAATAAAATATTTTTTGTACTTGAATCTGTTTATTTTTTATAGGCTAACGGAGGTTGAGAAAAAAAACAACCCTCGTACAAAACTCATTTAAATAGTTGCAGAATATTTTTCGGCAGAGAAGAAAATGACGGAAAAAATGCTTCATAGCAGAGTTTTTTGCTTACATTATAGTTTAAGGAAAGATAAATATTGTCCTTAACCAAAGCATGTAACCATCCCCACCAGCAGGGTTCGAAATTACTGCTGGTCCACTGGCCCCAGACCAGTAAAACTTGCATGGGCCACCAGAAAAAAGTAATCAGTGGTCCGTAGGACCACCAACTTTTTTTTTACAATCAAAAACACATGTTTATTTATTTAGCCATAAATTTTAAGCGGACCAGTAATGTTGTCTACGGACCAGTGTATACCTATGTTCGGTATACGCCCAAAATGTCGCGGCCAAAATGTCACCGGGAAAAAATGTCGCCAGTTCAAAATGTCGCGGTCCAAAATGTCGCCAGTTCAAAATGTCACCGGTCCCCAAAATGTCGTCAGTCCAACTGTCGTCAGACAAAAATGTAGAAGGTCCGGTATTGATACACTTTGTCCTAAAAATTAAAACATACGAAAAGGCTTTTTATCACCAAATAGGCAAAAGATTGTTCATTGCTGTTGATGAACGTGTGCGTTAACAATAGCATGAACTAAAATTTTTGAAAAATACTATAAAAAATTTACCCTTTCGGCTTGTAACTGTTTCTAGCGTTTTCCAAGAAACAAATAGTTTTCAAATAAG
>JAXGGA010009971.1:0-49040 GCA_038373865.1 Uloborus plumipes | reverse complement strand
AGTGCAACTTCTGGTCCAGACTTGGAATTTTTCAAAATGTTTAGAGAAACATGGACAAAACTCGACAAAAGAATATATAAAACTGGGAACAATGAAGCACCTGATGATGTATGCTTAACCGCTCGGCTTTCGTGATCAACAAATTTCTTCTCATAAGCAACAGCGGGATGATTACCGACAACTGTTAGAACTAAGTATCACACACGGCTCGCACAGGCCTCACTTCTAAAAAAAAAAGGGACCTTTGCTCTCTCACGTTTCAGAGTTAAAAAGTAATGTTCAATGAAAAATAATTTTTACTCAATGGATTGGTTTATTTCACAAAAATAAAAGCTGAATATTCCTCAAAATAGACTTTTTCGCATGTTATTTCATAAAAATGGAGCTTTGAATCAAAATGGAGCCTTCTTTTTTGATTCATTTCTCAGAAATTTTTCACAGGTCATTTAATCAATAACGTTAATATCCAATCACATAAAATAATGTTGCTATTAAAAAAAAAACAGCTTACGGAGATGTTGCCCCAACCCCATTTCTTGACCCCCCCCCCCCCCCCCCCACTTTTTCTGTGGACCAGCCGCCTTTGTTAAGTATGATCTTTCTTTGCGGGATTACTAAGAATGAGATATCATTTCGTAAGCCAGGAGCTGCAATAAGTCACGCTAAGTGGATGTCAAAATCCATATATGTACTAAAGATTTACTTATTTTAGGATCAATTTCAATTATCTGGAAAGAGAGAAGAGTTCTTTAAGAAGATTATGTGTCTTTGTAGTTAGAGTATACGTTCAAGCTTGGTTTCTCTGTGTAGGAGCAGTTAAGGCTCCGTATCATGATTTTCAGTTCATGCAGCCACTGATCAATAATCGAGATGTTGATTCAGAAGTAAGCGAGGTTGCTCTTAAAACATTTCAAATCATCTCAGGTATTTAGCTTCTGAACCAATGGCTCTTTCTTTATTTGACAACTAGCGGTACCCGCACGGCTTTTGCCCGTGGTATAAAAAAAAATGATATAGCAGAAAAAATACTCTCTTTTAGCTATAATTCAACTATAATTCCTTCAAAGTATGACATAAAAATTTGGTATGGACCCTACACTACTTCCTTTTACGTGTAAATTTCTTAGTAGATGCCTTAAGTTCTAAAATAGTGCTTGGAGTGAGCAAGATAACAATTCAAACATTTACATCCCTAGTTTGCCACGAAACAATGCACAAAAAAAATGTTTTACAATGATTAATCTCTTAAACATCGCCAGTTTTAACATCATTCAGTGGATTTTTCGCAAAATATCGCTAATAGCGCCAAATTGAACCCAAATAAAAAAAATAATTTTTTTCGCCAAATTTGTCACCAACTTGGTGATATGTCGCCAAACTGGCGTCAAACACTTGGCGACCAAAATCTTGGCGATATATCGCCAAGTGGTCGCGCCATTCATATCACTTTTGTCTGCATTGAAAACACTGATTTATCCCATAAAAGGGGTAAAACACCCCATTGGGAACATTCGAATGCAACCTCAAGGAGAGGTGCACAAAAATAAGCAAAAAGAGAAAATAAGAACAACTTGGTTGTTCACAGAAACCAACAGAAATCTTACCAAAGTTTAAAAGAAGAAGAAAGTTTTCTTTCCTAACTTCAAAAACAAAATAATACGTTTTCCGAAATGACACACTTTAGAAAGAACCGTTGCAATATCGCAATACGACAAAAGTAAATACACTGAAATAGAATTGAATGCCAAATTGTAGAAAAGTCGTCAAAAAATTAACTTTTAATATTGTCTTTTATTATTTAAATTAAACGCAATTACTGCTGCAAATTACAGTCCAACAATAAATAATCACATTGCAAAAATATATTTGGAACACTTTTTTCTTTTAAACTCAACTGATCCTAAAAATTTTAAGTATTAGTCATAAAAATGTCGTGCATTATTCTTCATAATGATAATTACTACTATTAAAATCTGTCCGCGTCTGTCTGTCCGTCGGAAGCTTGAACTCCTCAAAAACCGCTGAGAGTAAAGAATTAAACACAATACCATTCGATTCGAAATTTTCTAAGGAAGACAATAAGACCAACCGCGTAATTGTACGACGTTTTTTAGCTGAGATATTAATTAAAACGTTAATTAAATTCTTTGCACTTTTAAAATTCCAAGACATTTATTTCTTTCAGTTGCCATTTCAAATTAAAGCGTTAATTAAATTATTGCACTATTTTAAATTCCAAGACTTTTATTTCTTACCGTTGCCATTTTAAATTAAAGCATTAATTAAATTATTGAACTATTTAAAATTCCAAGACATTTATTTCTTACCGTTACTATTTTGAATTAAAACGTTAACTAAATTATTGAACTATTTAAAATTCCAAGACTTTTATTTCTTACCGTTGCCATTTTAAATTAAAACGTTAATTAAATTATTGAACTTTTTAACATTCCAGGACTTTTATTTCTTTCCGTAGGCATTTTAAATTAAAGCGTTAATTAAATTGTTGAACTATTTAAAATTCCAAGACTTTTATTTCTTACCGTTGCCATTTTGAATTAAAACGTTAATTAAATTATTGAAATATTTAAAATTCCAAGACTTTTATTTCTTTCCGTAGCCATTTTAAATTAAGGCAGGGATTCAAGTGAAACAGGCAATCGCAAATTACAATCGCTACTGGAAATGAATTACATTAGAACGTTTCTTGAGAAAAACATCGTGACGTCAGCGTGACGTTTGCCTATGAAAAACGAGCTAGATAAAACGTCACATCCCCGTTGACATCCCTGCCTTAGGCAGGGATTCAAGTGAAACAGCACTGCGATCGCTTCGAATGCAATCGCTACTGGAAATGAATTAGATTATCATCAGCTTAGCTTGGCACTGACGTCACTACGAGCGGAGCCAATAAGAGCTCACAAGCAGTCGGCCATCTCCTCTTATTCGCCAAGTAGGCTGTGACGTTTTATCTAGCTCGTTTTTCATAGGCAAACGTCACGATGAACGTTCTAATGTAATTCATTTCCAGTATCAAGAAACGTTCTAATGTAATTCATTTCCAGTAGCGATTGCAGTTTGCGATAGCCTGTTTCACTTGAATCCCTGCCTAAAGCGTTAAATAAATTATTGAACTATTTAAAATTCCAAGACATTTATTTCTTACCGTTGCCATTTTAAATTAAAACGTTAATTAAATTATTATTCTTTCTAAAATAAAGAGAGTTATTTCTTTCCGTTGTCATTTTGAATACGTGTTACAACAAAGTTCTAACAATTGTTTTTGTTCTAATTAATGACTGATATTTTTTTCTCTGGTACCATTTTGAAAATGTGTTTTTAAATAAAATTGCAACTGCTGTTTTTAGCAGAGACTTTTTTTTGGCTACGATCCAAATATTAAAACAACTTTTTCGTTTAAAATTTTGCAATTAATTTAAAGGGAAGAAAGCGTGTTGGAAATAATTGTTTTTGGTAAGGATTTTTTTTTTTATGTAGGAAGAGTGCTAAATATGCACTACTGGACATCGTCTTTATTTCTGAGGAAGCATGTGCAAATAATTTGATTGACTTTTTGATGCAGGAAAGCTTTTTAGCGAGCCGCTTTAGCGGGGAGTAGTTTGTCGAAACTTTCCTCGCTACTCTAAAGGCGAGCCGCCTTGACGGCGAGTAGGCTGATTAAACTTTCCTCGCTACTGTAAAGGCGAGTCGCCTTGGCGGCGAGTAGGTTGCTTAAACTTTCCACACTGCTGTAAAGGCGAGCCGCCTTGGCGGGAGTAGTTTTCTCACACTGCCTTCACTACATTAAAGCCCGTGCAACGCCGGGCCACACAGCTAGTCTACTTTACATTAAAAACTGAGTATCTTTCTAACTATCTTTCTTTTTATCTATCTTTCTTTCTATCTTTCTTTCTATCTATCTATCTAAGGCAGGAATTCAAGTGAAACAGGCGATCGCAAATGGAGTCCCTTCACGCAACGTCACAGGTCTCGTTAGGTCACGTGTCAACTATGAAACCGATGTAAGCAACGGGGATGAAGCATTGAAAGCATTAGGGTCTGGTGGGGGAAAGTGGGTCCATGGGGTAAAGTGGGGCTATTTCGAAAAACACCAAGTTATTCGATTCTAAATAAGATAATTAGTTTATTCTTTTTTTGAGACGCGAATTGAGATTACAAGAAACGATTTTGTTTTAGTTTTAAAATCTGGCAGCAATTTAAATAATGAAAAAAATATTAGTTTATGTTCATTCCATACGAAATGTAATTTTAAGCTGCTAATAAACTTCTTTAAAACACCGTTATTAAGAGGCGTAATCGATAAATTTTCGTACAGAGTTAAAGTGGATTATTCATAGAACATATCGCCATACAAAAGTAAGAAAAAATTTAAAAATTATTTTTTTTATAAGGTTTTTCCTGAGGTGGGGTAAAGTGGGTCTATGATTAGGCTTAGCTAAGTGCTATGAGAAGCTGGTTCATTTGGTGTCTAAAGTCAACGTCTGTAAAGGTTTAAAGCTTTATTTTTTTAACACTATTCTCTATATTTTCGTAATTTCATTGAATGACTAAGCAAAAGTTTTCTTATTTTTTATAACAATGTTTTTATATCAATGTTTTTTTTAAACCAGTGTTTTCCCATCTGATCGATAATCAATGCTCGATTTCTGTTGACATTATTTCTTTAATTAAATACCAGAATTAAAAATGTATAAATATTTACGTTTCTGCATTTAAATGTAGTTAAGGTGCATTTATTCCACTGTATTCTTACTTAAAAAACAATATTTACATTTTTTTGTGCTAATACACACTTATTTCTAAATTAGCCCCACTTTCCCCCACCATGGGGGAAAGTGGGTCTATCAAAACACGATCTTTTAAATGTATCACTGAGAGAAAACAAACTTTCAAAATTGAATAAATCTGCTTCACACTTAATCTAAATAAGTCCAATGTATATAAAATGCATCAAAATTTTCATTAAAAGAAAGTTAATAGTCAGATTTTAGGGCCTAATCGAAAAGAAGCTTGATTTTCGCCCCACTTTCCCCCACCTGACCCTACTGAAGAACCGTTCTTTTTCTTAACAAAATGTGTTGCTTGTGGATGCACTAAGGTTGCAATTGAAGTCAATTGCAAGGAGAAGTTATATTTCATATTTCCTCATGTAAATAAAGATCATTTAAAAATTTTGTTCATAAAAATAAAATGAGAAATCTTACGGCCAAAAAACATTGTTTTTTGCAGATTATTTCGATGAAGATGGCTTTAAGTGTCAAAATTTCACCAAAAGATTACTAATAAAACAAGGCGCGATCTCTACAAAATTATTTTTTAAGAAAGAAAAGAAAAGGAGAGCTTTAAAGTGTTTAAATGCTTCATCGAGTCAAAGTTTTTTTTTTTTTTTTGGAAAATTAAATTGTTTACCCAAATGTTTTCATAAATTTTACATAACATTGAAATATATGAAATCCCCAGCTAATGCAAATCAACCAACGAAGCTCTACAGATAAGTTGTAGATTAATAAAGTTGTTGTTTTTTTTTTCTTTTAATGTCGATGTAAGTTTACAAAAGTTTTTCTTTTCTTCTTCTTGCAAAAAAAAAAAAAAAAAATCCATGTAGCATTTCTAATTAGTACAACTTTTCCTAACAGGTACATAAATATACAACGCAGAACAATAGAAGTTTTTCGAAAATTATATGGAAGAAAAAGTTCACGTAGTTTATTGTCTTTATTTATAACTATTATTATTTGTTATTACTTTTATATTAATTTAATTCTTTTACATTTCATTAAAAAAGAGCATATTTCAGCCAAATCTTCATTTTACTACTTCCTTTACTATTTAAAATTTATAGATATAAACATGTAGCATAAATGAATTATTTAGTGTATATGAATATTTCTCTGGCCAATATTTAAAAGACCTGGGTCTTACTGTTGCTCTGCGGAGAAAATATACTTTAGTTAATATAAGTTGAAAAAAAATATAAATCTTCTGTTTCAAAGAAAACTAATTATTTCAACTGTTATTTTGAATATTAATTTTGAAGCATTCATTTTGCTATTAACCACTCTAACAAAATATTTTTTCTTGTAAAGCAATTACATGTTGGGAAACTGGAAATTTATTTAGCAATGTTTTCATCCCATTATTATGCTCACATTTTTCTCAGCAGTAACGTACATAGACTTCGGTGCGCTCCCTCGCAAGATCTGTACCTATCCCCTCACCCCTCCCTCTTTTTTTCGATTAACAAAAAAAAAAAAAAAAAAAAATCCGCGTAGTGCTATTTTTCCGTATTGCACGCCCTGAAACCTTGTATGCCCCCCCCCTCCCGTGCCGTGGGGCGCTATGTACTCTACTGTTTCTCTGTATACATATAATAAAAAGTTTTTAAAAGCACAAGCCTGTTGTATGTCGTTGAAAAAAAAAATCTTTATCGAAGAATTCAAGAAGCAAATAGCTGAAAAATATACATATATTGCTAAAACGTACAGTTGTAATTTAATCACCAATTATTGGTATTAATTAACAAAACTTTTACTGTTTTATCCAGTACTAGTTTATTCAGTATAAAATGCATTTGATTAAAAATTTTGGTAGCGTGAAACATCACTTAGATACCACTTAACATTTACACTATTTCATTGGATGGTACTTTTATGAATAAAATCTAAATATCCTTAGTTTCGTAATGGCAGAATTAAAATTTCTTAAAAATATATTGCATAAATATATGACTGAGTATATATTTAATGGTTCTACAGTAGACAAAGAAAACAAATTATAAAGCTCATTTGATTAGTGAAAAAAAAAGAAAGAAAGCAAAACAGAAGTTTCACATTACGTCCTATATTTTTTCTCACAAAACCATGGGTATTTTAATTGTATTTGCAAAATATATTCACACACAAAATAATGTTTACAGAAATGCATATATTTTAGAAAAAGTCAATTTCAATTTTAGCAGAAAGTCATTTTACTACACAAGGAGAAATTTAAAATATGTATTCATTACAAAGAACATTTTTTAAAAATAAATTTAAAACAACTTTTTATGCTGTTTTTAGACTCTTAACTGACACTTACAATTTTTTTCTAAAGTTACCTCTCTCATGCTAAGAAAAATTCAGAGAGAAATAAACTAATAACAAATATTACGAAGTAAAAAACAGGAAAAGTCAACTCTAAATAAGAGACTAAAACTAAATCAATCTGACCTAAATCACAATTAAAAAGATTAACTAAACGTAAGTACTATATTATTAATTACAAAAATAGCGTAATAGCCAAAGCAAACTCATTTTGATCGGTCAACTCCAGTTAAAACTCATTACGAAAGCATGTTAACAGAGTAGCAATCATAGCCGACACGTGACATCCACTGTGCGGCCCTCTAGCGGTGAAGGGACTCCATTGCAATCGCTACTGGAAGTCGAATTACATTAGAACGTTTCTTGACAAAAACATCGTGACGTCAGCGTGACGTTTGCCTAGGAGAAACGAGCTAGATAAAACGTCACAGCCTACTTGGCGAATAAGAGGAGATCTCTGACTGCTTGTGAGCTCTTATTGGCTCCACCCGTAGTGACGTCAGCGCCAAGTTAAGTTGCATTCTAGCGATTAGCATTTATAGCGATTGCAACTTATCCAAATTTGGGAATTTGCGATTGCAATGGTGAGTTGCTACGGGTGGAGCCAATAAGAGCTCACAAGCAGTCAGCGATCTCCTCTTATTTGCCAAGTAGGCTGTGACGTTTCATCTAACTCGTTTTTCATAGACAAACGTTACGCAAACGTCACGCTGACATCACGATGTTTTTGTCAAGAAACGTTCTAATGTAATTTGATTTTCAGTAGCGATTGCAGTTTGCCATCGCCTGTTTCACTTGAATTCCTGCCTATGTCACGCTTCTTTCTCCTGAACGCCAATGAACTGAAAGTCGAACCTGGTACCGATAGATAGGTAATTTTTCAGGCTTCATTAGTTTTAATTCATATAATTATCCGATTTTAATTAACGAAGATATCAATTAATAAGTGCTCAAATTTAAAGCGATTAAACCTAATTATAAATGATTAAATATGAAATCCATTGTTGCAAAACGTGGTTGCTATGAAACAGCAATAACAATGATAATGAGAATTTTGAATGAAGGCTTAACTAAATGAAATACGAAACTCATAAGCGGGCCACTTACGTAGTATTTTTATCGCTAGCTATTTGTAATATTTTGAAACATTCATTTGTTGAAAAGCCATCTACTTATACTTATATTAAAAACTGAGTATCTATGTCTGCTTCTTTCCCTTGAGCGAGCAGAACTTGCTGCAACTTTCCTCACCATTTTGAAGGCACGAAGCATCTCAATAATTCGAATGATTTTTTTTAGATAGTTGCTTGGGCATTAGTGGACCATGTACGTAGTATGTCTTAAAATCTTATGAAAATTGAACTATATCAAATAATATCACATCAGAATGAGGTAAAAGTTGGGTGGCGGGGGGACATTATGCATCAACATGCCGCAGGAAGCTAATCTAGCTGCCCTGGCAGCTAGTAAAAACAATAAACATCGACAAACATCAACCAGCAAACGATAAATTAAAAGCTAAATTCGTTCACTCAAGCCATTTGCTGCAATTTATATTGAAATAAATTAATAATGAAGTAAAATATGTTTTGCAGACGATAAATTCAAAATGGTTTACTATCCTGTTGTCTCTTTTTTCACCTCATTTGGCTAAAGAATTATTCCCTCTTCTATACAACTTGTCAGGTGCCATCTTATCACGGTTTTATTATCTTTCCGTAGCCTACGAGGATATATTTCATTTGACTAATTTTAATAAGGCTTGAAGTTTGAATTGCTACAAAAACAAATACATTTTTTAAATTATTAAGAAAAAAAGAACGAAACAAATAAACCAAATAAAACGTAACCATGGTAACAACATGAAAAATTGATTTCCGTTGATAAAATATTTCATTTCATCTTTATTTGCAAACAAATTTTACTCTCGAGCTTAACCTTTTTAGAATCGTTTGGCTTGCTTTGCTGAAGGTAAGCCTTGAACTACCGGGATTCTAAAAACATTTATTACAGATCTTCTAATGCTCGTAGAAACTTCAAACTGACATCATTTTTAGCAGAAAATTTCAAGCTTTCGAATGACATAAGACTTGAAAATGTGGATGAAATATTTCGTCCTTATTTTAACGAATTTTTGCTCAGAATTAGAATAGAAAAAGAACGAAATCGAATTTTCGAAAAATCGCTTCGTAGTGCATAACCACATGCTACAAACTAATTTTGTGCCAAACTTCATGAAAATCGACCGAACGGTTTTGGCGCTAACGCGCGTAACAGAAGGACCCAGAAGGAAAGAAAGAAAGACAGACCTACCTTCAGCTTTATTATCAGTAGATATAATGTTCCAATCACAGTCAAGAGAGATATGGAGCAAGTTATGTTGGAAGCAGATAAAGATGAAGATCAGGAAGAAGAAGAAAATCAACAAAAGATATATATTCCACATCAAAATAAATTTTCTTCGTGTTTAAACGAGTTTTCATCATTTGTAACACCTGTTACAAAATATTTCTTCCTCCGATTTTCTATGGGTTCCGATTTTCACTACAAAGACCCTTCAACTTGGAAGGACGACCTTACACAAGCGGAAAAGAAAAACTTAAAAAACTAAATGTTGTGAATGGTGCTGCAGAAAGGAATGTCAAATTGATTCAGGAATATAATAATATTCTTACAAAAGATGAAAGTGAAAAACAGTTTGTTTTGCAAATCGCTGCTGAAGATCGCTAAAAATTTCCTACTGCCACTAAATCCTCACTTAGTAGACCATAATGTTCAACATTTGCTTGATCACACTATCTTTGGAGCCTACAGAAACCTTTTGTCATAATAAAACATATTTTTTTCCCTGAAATTCTTGCATTATTATGAAAAACTGCAATCTTACAAAAAAATCACGAAATTTCTGGCATTTATTGAACTCATTTGAGGCCCCCCTAGAAACCATCCAGATGAAGGGAAATTTCGCACATTTGGTTTTTGTTTATTGGAACAAGATAGGGGTGTGGGAGCAAGAAAATTTTGAATTGCTTTCTCTCTTCCCATTTTCCACAATACTATTTTTTTTAAACGAAAAAGGACAAAGATGAAAGAGAAATAGGCTTGATTTAGTGTTAAAGGATTATTTACAATTCATATGTGTGTAATTTCTGTTTAGTTTTTATTATTGTGACTAAACGTGCTATTTACTGAAAAAAGGCTAGTATCGTTTATTTTTTTCTCTTAGGCAGGGATTCAAGTGAAACAGCATTGCGATCGCTTCGAATTGCAATCGCTACTGGAAGTGAATGTCACTACGTGTGGAGCCAATAAGAGCTCACAAGCACTCAGCGATCTCCTCTTATTCGCCAAGTAGGCTGTGACGTTTTATCTAGCTCGTTTTTCATAGGCAAACGTCACGCTGACGTCACGATGTTTTTATCAAAAAACGTTCTAATGTAATTCATTTCCAGTAGCGATTGTAATTTGCGATAGCCTGTTTCACTTGAATCCCTGCCTTAAATGAGAGATCATTACCCACCAAACCCACCCAAACGAAGAAAAATTCAATAAACAATCAAACCTGAAGCTGCAAAAATTTAAATTAGTCCAATTCCCCTTCTTAGATTGGCTATTATTTTCATTATTTTTCTTTTTTTTTCCAATTTTTTCATATCTGCGTACTTTTCTCCCCATTATTTCTGAGAATTCTCTTGCTGACTTAGGCAGGGATTCAAGTGAAACAGCACTGCGATCGCTTCGAATTGCAATTGCTGCTGGAAGTGAATTACATTATCATCAACTTAACTTGGCATGACGTCACTACGGGTGGAGCCAATAAGAGCTCATAAGCACTCAGCGATCTCCTCTTATTCGCCAAGTAGGTTGTGACGTTTTATCTAGCTCGTTTTTCATAGGCAAACGTCACGCTGACGTCACGATGTTTTTATCAAGAAACGTTCTAATGTAATTCATTTCCAGTAGCGATTGTAATTTGCGATCGCCTGTTTTACTTGAATAGCCATAGACAGGTTCCGAAGAATGGACAAAAGCACAGATTGCGTCGGTAGTAACCAAAAAGAGTTGTCATTGTAAAGCAGTGGAATTAAGGTATACGCGTATGCTTACTTCCAAAGCGAAAGCACCCTATCATTATGCTCATAAGTGCGATATCAAATCGACTGAAGGGAGGAGAGGGGTGAAAAGTAAAGCATTTTTTCTTGTGATGGATAAATTAATGAATTTTTTTAAAAAAAAACTTACGGTGAAAGAACTTACAAAAATATTTAAATGTTAAGAATCAAACAATTAATTATTGCAATAACTATACACACGTAATAACCGTTTATGAAAAATCATACAAAACTACGAAAATTAATCACAAAATTCACGCAAAAGATGTCATATCTGATATTTTCTTTCTCTTCTATTTCATTATTTACTTTAAATTAATGAATTAATTAATTTTTTGGTTACGAGAAATTTAATGTAGACACACAATATATATGGGCGATTCTCTAAACTCGTCATTTTTCACACGAAATCTGTCCGGGCACGGTTTTTTGAAATGTTCGTATAATTATAATACTATTGCTCAGAAAATGAATCTATTACATTGGTTTGAAAGAGGGTCAATTGAAGTTTGTGTTTCTCCGATAAATCATGACAGGGGGTAAGTCCCCCGCCTAGTATAACTAGGCAGGGGACTGTGCCAGGTGACTGTGTTTTTGCTCTTTGTTGCGTAATATCTGCAAAACTATTGGAACATAATTAGTTACGAGACTACCTATAAACTTAGGCACTAATCGTGGACATAATAACTAATATGTTTTATAATTTAATTAATTGACATTAATAAAATCACTTCCCAGAGGACTGTTTTCGCAACGACCCTGATGCATACTTTCATCACAAATGTGGCTCTCAAACTAAGCAAAGTAGCGTTTCAACACCGTTCTCGGCGATTTCGGTAAATTCACACTGATTACTTTAAACTTCATGCCAAAAAAGAATTTGCAAAAGTTTTAGATTTTTCGTATTACAGCTTTGAATTTGTTGCAGGGGACTGTTTGGAAAAACTCCGGACAGAATTTACATGACAATTTTAAGTTTTAGAAATACGTAATTATACCTTATTTCATGAGAAAAATATAGTTTCATTATTCTATTTTTATATATTAATTGCTAAATTTATGTAGTGTTAATAGGTTTTTTGAAATACTATCTTTAACAGTTAGACTATGGGATTGGAACAGCCAGGGACTGTGTTTTTGGCGCTTAGATAATTTCTAGAAAAAAAAAAATTAAATTGTTATCACCCCAAACATAATTGGGCCACAAAGTATTAATGCTTTACTTGTATCCAGAGCGATAATTACTTTATTACACTTTATTATTTTTAAAATACTCAGTCCGGACAGCCAATTACCAGTTTACAGAGAATCGCCCATATATGTATATACTAGCAATACACGCACGGCGATGCCCGTGCAATAAGTGCTAAGGAAGTCAACTGGATAAACTTAAATTCACTCCACTCTTAAGTAAAATTATCATATTCTTTAATTCAAATGTGCTTCACAACCTCTTAAATTCCACTAAAACAATTCGCCTCGGGTGTCACCCGTCTGGAGGGTGACACCCAAAGCGGACTGAAAAAAAAGAAAAGGGGGGAAAAAAAAAAGGAAGAAGGAAATTTTTTTTTTTGCAAAAAGCAGAAGCATCACTGTGTGTGTGTGTGGGGGGGGGGGGGTGATGTTTAAGCCAAGCGACACCCGTGTGAAATGCAACACCAAAATAACATTAAGAACTTCTTTAAAATACAGATACTTCAATTCTGAATTTGTACTCAACACGTACAAATACATTTAATCCATCAAAAAGAGTAACACCATTACGGGGACATTTGCGCAGGCAGACACCCTTCTGGAGGGGGAGGGGTCGACAGCTCATTAAAAAGTTTTAGAAAATACAAATACTGAAATCCTGGTACATTTTAGATTTTATTTTAAGAAATTAAACGCAGCGGCGACACTACGGGTGAAAGTGTGGTGTCACCCCTCTGAGAGGGGGGAGGCGCAAGGCCGTCATTTCAAGTTTTTCCGGGGGGGGGGCAAAAGATCCAAACACAATGCAATTCCATCGAAAAACATAAAAAAGCACTCCCACTTATATGTGAATACATTGATTTCTCAAAGTCGGGCGGGGGGGGGCAATTGACCCCCTCTGACCCCCTTTGCTTGCCCCGGATGACAACCGTCTGGGAGAGTGACACCCAGAATGTATTTCTAAGTTTCAGAAAAATAGGGGAGAGGGGGGGGGCACATGTGAATAAACGATATTTTACCCAATTAACATGTAGATGGTAGACACAAGTACTATATCCTGCCTGAAATTTCAAAGATCTAAACCATTTTGTTTTTTAGTTATCGATAAGGTCTTACGTTTTGGAAGGTGCCAATATACTTTTATGTTTCAGTTCTCCGAGTAAAAACACATCCAAAACTTTTTTTTTTTTTTTTTTTGTGATTTGAACTTGATTCGTCTTCAAGTGGCACTAATAAGGAAAGTTTTCATGCACTATTTTTTTTTTAATTGAAAAAAAAATATAGTTTTTTTTTTATCAAGTTAGGCCTAAGTTGAGATAAGGGGCACATGTGAACACATTATGTAGGGGCAGATGTGAACAGTTCATCTGTGTCCCATAATGGTATTTAGTTATTCCAATTTCAAAAATTGTTGATTTTTTTTATACATTGAAAAGTCTAATTAAAAAATCCTATACTATAATACGAGAGATGTTTGCCAAGTCGAAAATCGTCCCAGAATTAATAAACTGCAATAAACTTGGGGGTCTGGGGTTTTTGGCCACGAGGAATCGATTGGCGCCGGTTTTGAAGCGCTACGGTCGAACAGTTCGGAGTTACAGATAGGATTGATTAAAAGTTTGAGAAGATTTCTTACTACGCCATTTTCTTTATGATTACTCTTATTGTTATAGCAACCACGTTTCATAGCAACCACGTTTTAACAATGGATTTCATATTTAATCACATCAGCGTAAATTTATGTTTTTATGGTATTTGGCAAATAATTTTTGGAAACATGTTAGAATTGTTAGTGTTTTTGAAATTTAAAAGAGATCGATCAAAATAAAGTTAGAATTGGGTATGGGCAGCGGTAGAGCCGCTATATAGACAGGCCGACGCATCAAGCTTAAGTTTCACCACTTTGGATCCAACTTATTAACTTTCACTTTCATTTTTCATTGTTGAGGAATTAGGGTTACCAGAGCACAGTTTCGGGACATTGCCAAGCTTTGTTAATTTACGTAAAAAGTTACCAAAAAGCGATAACTGGCCAGAAAAGACAATCCTCACACACGCGCTGGATCCTAAATGGTAATCTTGATGCGTCGGCTCGTCTATATAGGGGCCTGAGGCAGCGGTCGTCCAATCGGTTAGTCGTCGGACTCGTAACCGGAGGGTCTCGAGTCGATCATTTAGCCGCCGATCGAAGATCCACCGTCTTCACTAATGGTTACTGAGGGGACGTTAACCCCAGCAGCACCAGAACGTTCAAATTTGGTGCAAAAATGGTGTTATTGGTCAAATAATCGGTGCTAAGTGTCAGGGGCGGACTGGCTCTCCCATGAGGGCGCCAACCCAAACTTCCAAAGGGCGCACTTCAAAATAGTAACCCTCCCCCCCTTAAAAACACACACACACATTTTCTGCGGGAATTATCTGCGAGGGTCTCGTTTTTTTTAATAATTATTTATTTATTTATTTATTTTTGCTGCAAAATTAAGTTTGGTATAATATATGTTACAGAAGAGTACTTGATCGAATAAATTGTTTCACCTGGGCGTTATCGCAACTATATTCCTTTATAGATTGATATGCTTCAGAACTTACAAGACAAATGTGTAATCCTGTTCCTATCTTCATTGTTTGTAACACTTTTTAGACATAATACGACTAATTTTAAACAAAACACAATTTTTATCTTCATTTTATCACTTATTACTTTCTTCTATACCTAATATATAGAAGAAAGTATTGGATTCGTGAAAATTTTCGAATGTCGAATTTTGACGGATTTGCACGTTTTGAGGTGCGCTGAGTCCATTTCGACCATTTTTGGAAAATGTCTGTCTGTGTGTGTGTGTGTCTGTGTGTGTGTGAGTCTGTATGTGTGTGACCAGTTTTTGTGGCCGCGCTAGAGCAAAAACTACTGCATGAAATCGAACAAAAATTTTTGCACATATGTACCACTATGTGAACTAGTACACCTGACTTTTTTTTTTAGCGAATTCCTCAAAGGGGGGTGGAGCAATCGCACGTGTTCTGCGCGGGGGTGATTGCTTTATCTCAAAAAGTAACCGGCGGAATCAAACGAAACTTGGTCCACAGGTAGACCCTACTGAGTACAGATGCTGATTTTATTTGCGTGTCAATATCTTGAAGTGTGGTGGAGTGATCGTACGTGTTCTGTGTGGGGGTGATTGCTACATCTCAGGAAGTAACCGGCAGAATGAAACGAAAATTGATCCATAGGCAGTCCCTACTGAGTACAGGCGCTGATTCAATTTTCGTGTCAATATATCGAAGGGGGGTGGAGAAATAGCACGTGTTCTGCGCGGGGATGATTGCTATATCTCAGGAAGTAACCTGCGGAATCAAACGAAAATTGGTCCATAGGTAGACCCTATTGAGTACAAGTGCTGATTCAATTTGTGTGTCAATATCTCAAAGGGGGGTGGAGCAATCAAAAGTGCTTATTTTTCATTGCACCTACTGTATCTCGAGAAATATTGCTGCGATTTGAATGAAATTTGGAATAACACTAACCCAATATGGAAGTAAGCATCGATTAAATTTTGGCGCCAATCACTCCGGGGGGAGGGTGGTGTGATTTTTGCTCTTAGCCAACAATGCGAAAAATTAATTCATTAAAAAATCGCTTTCACGCTATTTAATTATCAAAACAGCTGAAAACTTTCAATGATTTGAAATTTTTAACTGTTGCCAATTTCTTTTTACTAATAAATAAAATGTTTGCAATTAATCTAAACAAGGCTTTTGCAATGATTTCCAATTTCGCTCATTGATTCTGCATTTGCAGGGTTATTACGATAATTGGGAAATTGGAGCTGTCTCCAATTATTCGGGCGAGTACGTATTTTATTTTGTAACCGGAATGCATAAGATAGATATAGAAGAAAGTTTCGTGACGGCCACGACAGCTAGTTTTTAGCCTTTTTTCGTTATCCGCGAACCCGTGCCACCCAATTGCTCTGATAAATTGGGAGTATACCGCATTAGTAGTTAAATTATAAGTTAAACCTGCATAATAAATGGGTGTGAATATTTGGTGTGGTATAATGAAAGTTATATTTTGTTTGCTTAAAAAGGGTGGGGATGATAGTGGCTTCCTTAGCTACAATTTCTTTGTCCTCTGGTGCTTAACAAAAATTGCATTACTTATTTGGGATTTCTGTCTCAAACGCTTTTAAAAGCTCTAGATTCTGTATTCTTAAACAAATTAAGAATCTGACCTAACTGTTATGAGTTTAATCATCCAAAACCATTGCTCGTTCTTTCCAAACTTGTCTCTCATAAAAAAAATGATTTTCATAATTTGCTAACCCTCCTCATTATGTTAAAACCAATCTTGTAGTACAATAAGAGATCGTTATAATGCACACCATGGAACATGTATATAGATTTAAACAAAATACAATTTTAACCATTATTCACAAATAAATGGGCTTCATAACAGAGCTTCATCCTGCACTAAATGGTTACATATTAGCTGTTATGCTTAAAATACAGATTTTGTTTTTTTCAATTTATTGTTTACTTTCGAAAAGTTGTGCGATTTATAAAAAATTATGGTGTGCGTAGCGTATATATAGATTCAGTTGTTTCCTGTTTAAGGGTATTATATGTTGTATTTTTACTTACTTACTGCTGTTTTGATGATCCGCTTACTATTAAAATGCTCATGAAAATTGGGAGAAGCCAGTCAAGCAACTACACAATATTCAGTAAATCATTATTTAATTTTATTTTAGGCAAAACTAAGCATTTTTGTCAGTAGTACACGTTTTTCAATGCAATACAATTCAATTGCTTACTCATGCAGCTTATCTAATCATTCATTAATTATATACCTGTTTTAAGAATCGTATTGCAACCGATTATCTCAAACAGCATCCTCACACACGAATTCACAATCTATTTTATGACAGCTATTCATTTGAATTTATTTTTTCGCTATTCATTGCCAAAGACGCATAGCCCTTAGTAGATGTTTTTTTTATTATGGTAAAGATGCGTTCTTCAGACTACTATCACTCTGGGGCGGGTGGGGGGCAATGAATCAAAGTAAATTGTAGCACATTATTAATTACACTGGCGGAAAAAAAATCCCAACACCAAGAAAGACTAGTGTTAGACAAACGAAATTTGGTAGGCGTGTTTATACAACTGAAAGATGACATCGATTGAAATTTCGTGTTCCACGCATAAGTGTGGCGCAGCTGGCGTCACTCAGAACATGCAAATAAGGCTTGTTTTAAAAGCGTGTTGTGAAGCTCGTGTGTATTATTTTTCCGTGAAATTGGACGAATTGCGTTCATGTTAGCCAGGAATACCTTTTAAGAAGACGAAGAAGCCATTATCAACAGCTCACCGAGTTTAAACGAGGTCGTACAAATTGGCTACGAGAAGGTGGATTTTCATTTCGCGATATTGCAGAAAGACTTGGGTGGGAATGTTTCCACCATGCATGATTATTGGAAGCTATGGGCAAGGGATGGTACTACCTCAAGAAGATCGAGTTCCGAGCTGCCACGTGGCACGACTGAGAAGGAAGATCGCCGAATCTTGCGTACGGCTGTGGCGCATCGTACTGCATCTACGGCTGACATCCGAGCTGCAGTTGGTACCGTCGTGACCCAAGGAACGGTAAGAAACTGTTTACTTCAAGGACAGCTATGAGCCAGGCAGCCTGTAGCCGGTATTCCATTGACTGCAAACCATTGCCTTTTCCGACGGCAGTGGTGCCACGACAGAGCTCACTGGAGGTCGGAGTGGAGATCTGTCGTAATTTTTGATGAAAACAGATTCTGAATTAGTGCCAGTAGTGGCTGTATATTGGTCAGAAGGAGGCCAAGGGACCGCCTGCATCCAAGCGGTCTACGGCCTAGACACACGGGACTCACACCTGGAGTTATGGTCTCTGGAGCAATTTCCTACGACAGCAGGGGCATTCTTGTGGTTATCCCAAACTCACTGACTGAAAATTTGTCGTCAGTCTGTTAATTTAACCAGTAGTACAGCCCTTCATGAGTAGCATTCAAGGGGGCGTTTTCCAACCGGATAACGCTCGCCCTCACATCACTGCTGTAACGCAATGTGCTCTACAGAGTGCTGACATGTTACCATGACCTGCAAAATCACCAGGTCTGTCTCCAATTGATAACGTATGGGATATCATAGGATGGCACCTCGAGCATCATCCACAGTCAGCAATGACGGTCCTAGTATTGACACAGCAAGTGCAACAAACATGGAACTCCATACCACAAAGTGACATTCGGCACCTGTATGACATAATGCATGCATGCTTGCAGGCTTGCTTTCAAAATTCTGGAGGTTACACCCTCTATTAAATTAACATAATTTCACATTTGCACAGCATTTTCTTGAGCTTAAATTAGCCGGTGATCTTGTACATTTAATCAATTAAGCATGTTAACTAGACAATTGCATTACCCAAATTTCATTACTCTACGGCAATTTTTTCTTGATGTTGGGATTTTTTTTTCCGCCAGTGTATAATCTCCTGCAGCAAACTTTTATAGACTGTTTCATTCGCTTCGAATTAAAAAAAAGGGGGGGGGGCGGAGAGAGGAATGGCACCCAAGTCAACTAGATTTGAGGGTGCAATGATACATAAGCCTGGAGGGCGCTCACTTTGGAATTAAGCTACCCCCTCCCTCCGACTGGACCGCCTTGTTTCATACCCTCCGAAAGTAAGGTGGAAAAAAACGAAGGCGCACCGGTTTGAGGGCGCAAGGGCGTACAACCTGGAAGGCGATGTATTATTATTATTATTTTTTTTTTTGGCAAAGATCCCCCTTTCTGACAACCTATCACGTCTGGGGGGCAATAAATAAAAGTTAATTATAACAGGTAAATTACTGAGTATAACCATCTTCTTCAATCTTTTATAGATTGCTTTCCGTGCTTCGAACGTAAAGATTTAAAAAAAGGGGGGGCGGGGGCTTTGCCCACGGCGCAAGGATGCACAGAATTGAGGGCGCTAACTTTGGATGAGACCTCCCTTAAAGACCACCTATCACTTCTGGGGTACAATAAGAACCGCCTTCTGATAATGCTTATTGACTACTTTACATGTTTCAAACAGGAAAAAAGTAAAAAATAAGTAATTAACTAAAGTTGAAGGCGCACTGGCAGTGGTAAAGGGGGAGGGGGTACTGTTCAAACTGTTAGTGTTTGCTTTCAAACCTTTAAAATTTAAAAAAAAAAAAAAAAAGCGAATCCGCACAACGTTTTGAGGGCGCACAGGCCAGAGGGTGCACCTGCCCGCGGGCAGGTGGCCTCTACGGCCAGTCCGCCTCTGTATTTCACCGTAACTCGCTATCTACCAACTTAAAAACGAATAGATTAGCAGCCTAAGCCAAGTTTAATTGATATCGAAAGGAAAATTTGTGTGTTAAAAAAGAAGTTGAAGAACAGTGAAATGAATAAGACAGATATACAATGTTTGAAACTTGGTTTCTGTTAAAATTTCTAACATGATCGAAAGCAAGTCTATATTATTTAAATAATAGAGGTCTTTTTATTTTCTTCTTCATAAAATGTGTAAAAGAAAGTATTGGATGAGTGAAAAATTGTCAATTTGGAAGAATTTACACTTTCTGACGTGTGAGGAATTCAATTTTATCGTTTATTTTTTTTTAAGGGAAAATGTGTAAGTGTGTATCTGCGTGACCCATTTTTCGGGGGTGACTCTACCACAAAACTTAGTGCGTGAATTAGAATGAAATTTGGTACATACATGTACCAACCAATATGTGATTCAGTGCTGATTGGTTTTTGCCGCTAATTCTTCCAAGTTTTTACATGCAAGAATGTAATGGAACGTTTTCAGCATAGCGTGATTAATGTCTGAAGAAGGTTCAGACGAAATAAAATAAAAATTGGCCCATAGGAAGCCTTCAGAAGATACGCCACATCATCGAGGAAGCAGAGCAATTGAACTTTTTATTTTTCATTATTTGTGAGTGATGTATATTAAGAAGTAATGCAAGTATTCAGACAATATTTTGTTTGTAGAATGGTCTTAAAGGGAGAGATGCTTATTCATTTCTGGCGTTAATCAGCTCAGACATGGTTCTGTACCTTTGTTACAATCAGTATTTAAATGTGGAGTTGAATATAATACCATTTTTTCTCTTGACATTTCACCTCCCCTTCCACCACTCAGTTGTTTCAAAGAAAGCAATAATTCCATGAACTAATTTGATTTCAAACGTCCCCAAACAACTCTTAAAGAAAATGTTCTATAAGAAAATTGCCGGCTACGCGGTGATTAAACGGCATTCCGTTTTTGCAAAAAAAAAAAAAAAAAATGCCTTTACAGCAAATTTATTTGTTTAATTTCTTTGTGTGAAAAAAAAAGAAATAATCCTAAATATAATTTTAAAAAACTAAAAAATACGCTTTTAGAGTAAATCAAATTCAAAAGAAGATTTTGAAAACTGTTGAATATCCGCTAAGTTTACATGCACTTATAATATGCATTTTGGGGACGATTGATGCCCAACTCAGAACTAATGTCAAATACACTTATTATGCATCAACATGCAACATAGTTTAGCCTTTAGTAATAATAATGGTATTAAGCATATTACTTTTATACGTTTGTAAAGAACGTGAATTTTATTTTTGACTCAGAGTTACATACATACAAACGAACAAATAAAAAAACCTACTTGTGAAACTAGTAAAAGCGTATTAAAAAAGGAAGAAATTTAGCGTCCCTGGGCCCTAAGTACAGCCCTGAAAAAACTATGGCATTATTTTGGTACTGAAATAATTTAAGCTTCAGAAGAAATCAATTTAGTTACATTTTTGTGAATAACTTAAGCTAATTTTCTAAACTGCTACGTTTAAAAAAAGTTACTAAACAGGTGTATTTATCATATCGTGACAAGCTTATTAGTAAAATTTAGCTACATAATTAGGCTGCATTGAACTTGTAAATTACTGGAAACATTCAATCTGTACTATACACTTACGTCATTTTGGAACGGATATATTTTGGACCGGCGTTATTTTGGACCGGCGACATTTTTGACCGGCGACATTCTGGACCGGCGACATTTTTGACCGGCGAAATTTTTGATCGGCGACATTTTTGACCGGCGACATTTTGACCACGCGACATTTTTGCCCGCGAAATTTTGGGCAGGCGACATTTTGGACCGGCGACATTTTGGCCCGCGACATTTTAGCCCGCGACATTTTGGCTCGGCGACATTTTGGCCCGCGACATTTTAGCCCGCGACATTTTGGCTCGGCGACATTTTGGACCGGCGACATTTTTGCCCGCGACATTTTAGCCCGCGACATTTTGGCTCGGCGACATTTTGGCCGCGACATTTTGGCCCGCGACATTTCGGCCGCGACATTTTGACCCCAAACCTTCGGTCCCACGGATCCCACGTCACCAAGTCGCAGAGAAGGTCACCAAGTCGCAGAGTTTCTTTAATTACCTTTTCTTCAATTTTTCAAACATGTCGTCATAAATTCTGATAAATTTATTTGAAAAATAATGCAGGAGAGGACAAAGACTCCTTTCCTTCTTCGCAAAAGCCTATTGATTAACATCTTGTCCATTACCTCAACTTCGCTCTCCTTCCTGTTAGTCCAACATACTCCCAATTATAGGTGGCTGGTGCACCAAGAAATTGGGGGATCAAAAGAAGTTTGTGAGGAGCTTAGGGCGGCACCCTAAAGTTGTTTTTTTTTCTGTAAAATTTGCGTATATTATTGGATTTTAACAAATGACCTCCAAAAACTTTAATACAGTCTGAAATGCAGGATGGATTTTACTGTAGATATCCCCTTTGTAATTCAAAGTTCCTTTCTTGTGAAATAAGATGAGGAAAAAAAAACATTTGTGTTATTTTCAGTTTTTAATTTTCATGAAATAAATCAATCCACCCAGTAAATAACCGACCGTTAATTTTTCGCTCTAAAAAGTGAAGGGCAGGGCCCCTTTACTTTCGGAAGTGAAGGGGAGCAGGTGCCCCCTTGCCCCCCCCCCCCCTTCGTACGAACAGCCTTTGCTCCCATTGCGTCATAAAAGTTGCATTGTTTATTTTTTTTTCAAACAAACTTTCTTCACTTCGAACCCCCCCCCCCCGAAAAAAAATCCTGGCTACGGCCTTGCCCATAAGCTTATCGCATCCATACCAAACAGGTGTGAAGTAGTCTTAGCTGTTCAAGGAGACCACACGCCTTATTAAAACACATGCAACATGTCTAAACAGTACCTTTTTTTCGTTTTTTACATGTAACCAAAATGTTGCCCAAAATCACCTTTTTATGTTTTTTCCACATTTTCAAAGAATTCAAAATTAATTCCAAAGTTTTTAGGTCTTTTTTTCTGTATTGTGCATTGATACACGGTACTATCCATTGTACGCCTATCCGTGGCTGTCTTGCACGGTTTTCTTCACTTTTTTGCTTGCTCCCCTAATTGTTTTGAGCAGTGTTGTTCTTTGATACCACGGCGAAAATAACTTTTTAGTTATGATGATAACCATAATCATCATAACAATTAATACAGAGAAATCCTAATACAACGAAATAAATTGTCTGTCCTGGCCAGTGCACTACTTGAATTCCGTTTCAACAACAAAATTTGTGGTCCCCCTCGAAGTTCGTTGCTACTGGATTCCACTGCATTATGTGATAGTAAATATAACCAACTTTTTGAAGTCATGGGCGTCAGTAGAGGGTTGCATTTGCACATCTTGTCTTTTGAAAATTATTTTTTAAATAACAAAACAGACATTAATTTGATTGCTTTATAATAATCTTTTTGAAAATAATTATCCATCTTTAATAAACTAAATAAAACTCTTTGAAAATGAATTAATTTCAAACAGTAATGATATTTCAATATTTTTATGGTATTAAAGTATTTTTTTACAAATTTTTACTTATTGTAAGTGAAATTAAATTCACTGTCAGCAAAGAACAAATTACAAAATACTTAAACTACAAAGTGCATCACGAAAAATATTACTGGATCTTATTTCTAGGATGTTACGTGGATGTTTATATCCATGAGTTCTGGCAGAGAGGTGCAAGAGGAGTGCACTTTCATTCCCTGGCTTTAAAAAATAAAAGTTAACATATTAAAAGGGGACAACCTATTAAATACTTTTGAAACAGAAATTTACATCACAAAAATTATTAATCCATGTTTCTGTCAACGAGCACTGGTAGGGGTCACGCTCCTTGGCTTTTTGAAATGAAATAGTATTTCTTGTAAAAAGTAATATTACTTTAATACTTTTCTAATTTTTAATAATTTTAATTTTTAAATTAAATAATCAGCAACAACAAAAGAGTAAAATGAAATTCATGTTAAGCAAAATCCAAACCACAAATTCCAAAAACATTATGGCCAGAGATATAAAACTTATGTATTAGGTTCAACAAAGATGAAAAAATTTTCAAAAGTTGCTTTACAATAAATGAATAAATAATAAAAAATATATAACAAAAAAAGAAATTAAATAAAGTCTTAAAATATTTTTAGTGACTTGCAGTCGGTTGACCCCCACCCCCTTCCCCCGGACATGATTTTAGCAGCACCCATGGTTGCAGCACTGTGGTTCACAGAGCCTCCACTTTTAGCCCGGCATATGTTTCGCAACGCCATTACTTTACTCGAACTCATAAAGCAAAAGTTTTCTAATTAATTCAATTTGGCTGCTCAGTTTTAACACGTCTAATTCATTTGCCTTGTATCAGAACTCAATGGTATTACTTTTTGTGCCACGGCCCCTTAAACTGGAGTTTAGGAGGCCGTAGAGAAGCAAGCCTAAATGCAGGTTTTTTTTTTTACTGATTGTCTTCTGTTATTCATGCGCATGCGCACACACTAACAGCACGATTCGAAAATTTACATATGTGAAGCTTTGCTAACTTTAACCTCACCCTAGTAAACTGACAAAATCGCGTCATCTGTGTTACTTCAAATCATAAAACTATTCCAGCTGTTAATTCTTTCGATTACTTTTTCAAAATTTAAAACTTCGAACATGTCTAATACGGAAATTGAAAGAAAAAAAAATAGAAGTTTTATTTCCGTTGTACTAAATTAATTTTACATTTTTGACACTTCCTCAATCTTTTATCACCACAAAATTATCGTTTAGTACCTATTAGGGCTCTTGCGCCATAAAACCTAGAACAATCAACCAACCAGATGACAATAAACAACATCAGCTGCAATAAAATACCCATCCATGACCAATATAGAAAATCAAATAAGCCTGATTGAGCATACATGAAACACTAGTATACAATTTACGGAAGTTAATATCAATAAAATAAGCAGTAAATGATAGAATAGTTTTATATTGTTTTCAAACTTTTCATGATTCGGTGCAATAACACAGCTTAATGTTCCCGAACACCAAAACAAAATTGACCTTCTTTGAGCGTTTGCTCTACAAATGCTCAGCCACGAGTTCTCAATCGATTGACACTTTAATTATACGTCTAAACTAGATTTTAAGCGTTGACGCGAAGCATGCAAAAAAAAAAAAAAAAGGAACAGAACTAGAAATAAAACTTCTTCCGATATCATTTTTAATTTCAATGTTTTAAACGAAGTTTACCTGTTATGTGTAGTACATGTTTTTGGACATCAGGTTTAAACTTTTCAATTCAAGAAAATATTCTCCGAATATATTGTTGCCATTTTTTAAAGCTGCGAGTCACCAAATCGAAGATTTGTTTCGCGAAGATTTAAGTATCAGATAGGAAGAATTAGATTAAAATACATGGTGGAGCGAAACTAAAATCCCGCTCCTCCGCAGAAAATAGAATTTAATTAAAGAGCTCATTATAATTAGAGCAATATAAAAATATCACTCGTACCTCAAGAAAAAAATATGATAAAACACGTATAACAGAAGCTTAAAAATTTATTTAAAGGAAATTATTCTAAGACTTCGGGATCGACAGTATTTTTCAATTTTCCGACTATAGCTGACATGGCTTCTCACCAGGCAGCCCTGAGAACAGCCACACATTTTTTCACAATTTCTTTGACGTCATTTTTTTCTAATATATAGAGACACCTCTTTCTACTTATTAGTTTTAGTGTCAGTTTCAAAAAGAAACAAATAGTGGGATGTTCCACAGAAAATTTGACAATGTGACAGCTCTATATTTTATTTCAAAATAAATACTTAACAATGTCATTATTTCCTTTTTTTTTTTTTTTTTTATTTTTTAAGAAATCACATATACATGTGTGATAACTAGCAAAATAATAATCTTTAAGTTTTGTTCTTACCATAGGAAATTTTAACTTAGGTAGTTTCAGGATCAAATAGCCCGTAATGACACCAATGCAATAGGGGCCAAAGTACGTAAAAGTTTTGATGTGGATATTTTCTATGATCCTGTAGACATTCCTGCAAATGAAAACATATACATTTGCATACGTTTCTTTTTGCATTCAAATTAAGCATGAGAGAAACGTTCCGTCGTTGCTAATATAGGTTGAAATTTGCAAATCGTCCTTTTTTAATACTTATGATAGATTTATCTCACCTTTACCGTTGAGAAGTATAATCGAACTTACTCAGTACTTGCTGTGGATAGCAGTATTGCAGGATCATAGCCTCTGACGTACGTTAGCACTCCGATTATTAGAGAACCAGTCAGTGACAGTACGAAACACACAGCGAAACCAAAGTAAGGATTCCTAGATTGGAAAAAAAAATGTCAATTTTTAATAATGAATACTCGGTTTATTATTATTATTATTATTTGTTTATAATAATATACGAGGGTATATTATTATAAAACAAATAATAATACGCAGCCCCAAACGGGGCTGCGTATTGTCTACAAACCATTTGCACACTTAGTACATTCCTTGAGACCGGTAATCATTCTTTCAGGTGGCACTACTATGAGCGAAGGCTATTTCCGCTAGAATTTTGACGCCCAGTTTCCCCACTAGATGGAGACACCTGGGCTGTCTAGGCCAGCGTCTTAACCACTACATCACTCTGTCGTTATTATTGTAACAGTTTTTTTTTATTATTATTATTATCATAATCATTATTTTTTTTACTACTGCTGAAAAAAATTTTGTCTTTTACTTATTATTTCCTTTAAATATATACATCGTTGCGTAACTGGTGATATCGTATCTTTTCCGTGTCACAGTTTTTCTTACAGAACACTGATTAAAAGGAGAAAACACATTTACAGTCATAAGAACATTAAAATTACTATGCATCAATATTTTATATATATATATATATATATATATATATATATATATATATATATATATATATATATATATATATATATATATATATATATATATATATATATATATATATATATATATATATATATATATATATATATATAATATCGTTAATATTATTTGTAATAATATTGTCACTAATATTATTAATAAAAATATTGCTATTACTTTTTTATCACTATTAATATTAAGTGAAGTCTTGAAATTTGTCTCGGTCCAAAACATTTATCTCTCCAAACTATTCATTTCGCTTCATTTTCAGTCCACGCAACTTATCAAAATTAGGGATAAGGAAAATATGTAAAACTATGAGGAAAGTGCTCACTTATGCTTTAGTACCTTTAGAAATCGGTCTTATAATAAAATCATTTGAAAATTGCCTAGCCATCTTTGAGGGAAAGGTTTTGAGAAATATTCATCAAAGCTGTGTGGAGTAGGTATGTACAGAGTAATCTGAAGTAATCGTCAGCAGTCGGCCATTTTTCTAAATATTTATAATCGATTATATTTTACCCAATTAATTGATCGTTTTTTTTTACTTAAAATGATTGTAAGTGTGTACCTAAAACAAAAAACTATGACGAATGAGTTTATTAATTTAGAAAAATTAATTGGCTCACAGCAAAAAATAAAATGTTGTTTTTACAGTATAATACTGGGAGACTAGGTTCCAATTTAAAACTGTCAAATTCACAGTAATAAACTGTAAAACTAGCAATTTTACAGTTCCTTACTGAGTCATTCCATAGTGACTAACGTACCATTCAGGGCTGATTTTGTAACTGTTTCTACCTGTAACTTAAAGAATAAAAAATATTTTTTAGTTATGCTGATGGATTTACAATGTACATGGTATCTGTGTATCATTTCTGCTAAGAATTTAAAACAAAATTACTGACAGTAGATATTTTTTCAACCAAAATAGCAGCGTGACTAACGTAACATTTTTGCAACCCTGAAAGTTAATGCTCATGTTGTGAGGCAAAAATTTCTCAAAGTTAAGCAAGTGTTCAAAATTGCATGATATTATTGAAAAATGTGTAAAGTTGGCTTTTAAAAACATAAAACACATTTATTAAATCTTAATTTTTTTTAGTCTTAAGTGTCACTTTTACTCAAGATGGAGTGTGACTAACGTAACGTGACTGACGTAACCATCGAATAGCAAGCAGTAAACACACTACAAACTATTTATTATGGCTTATCTCAGTGATAATTATAATATTTTTTCAATTTTTTAAAACTTCTTATGTTGTATGATTTTTATTTTTTCATTTATTTATTTATTTTTTGATACTTTTTTCACTTCGGTATTTTTTTTTTTTTTTTTTTTTCGGCTGAGGTTGACATTTCTATGGAATGACCCTACTGTAAAGTTAGGAATTTTACACTTTATTGCCGTAAAATTTAGCTGTGTTATACTGTAAAAACAACAGTATAATACTGGCAGCAGAGGCTCTAGTTTAAAACTGTAAAATGCAAGGTAATAAACTGTAAAATGAGTAATTTTGCAGTATATTGTTGTGAAATTAGCAATTTTATACTTTCAGTACTGTAAAATTGGAAATTTTAGTCTTTTACTGTAAAATTATCAATCTTTACAGTTTATTACTATAAAATTATCTGCATTTTACTGTAAAAACAACATTTATTTTTTACAGTGTACCCGTATTAGAGCCTTGGTGCGTATGCCCATGGTGGAAAACGGGGACGAAATCCCGCCGATGACTAAAAAATAAATAAATACCACCACGCTTGACATATTCTTCTATAAAAAAATTCAAATATTTTCCCTTACCTGTGCAATGGTATAAGAATCAGCAGAGCGATTATGTGTAGCTGCATATCAGCTGATATGTACCAGGAATGTTGCATGCACTGAAAAAAGTGAATAAATATGAGATGTTGAGAAGTGAATATAATTTTATAAAAACGAACACTGTAGAGTCACGATAACTCGAGGGTGTCCTCCTTGGTAGTGGCGTCCTCTTCATATCCCTTGGAATTGACTCTTTTCCTAGCCGAGTCTCTTCATTCTCTTTAGAAAAACACAGCCCCCACCCACACTGCAAAAAATGAACTATTGTTTTCAGAGTAAAAAACCGGCAGCCGAGGTTCCAATTAAAAACTGTTAAATGCACAGTAATAAACTATAAAACTAGCTATTTTGCAGTTACTTTCTGTAAAGTTAGCAATTATACAGTTTATTGCCATAAAATTTAGCTGTATTATACTGTAAAAACAAGAGTATAATACTGGCAGCAAAGGTTCCAGTTTATTACTGCAAAATTAGCCATTTTTACAGTTTATTACCATAGAATTAGCTGTATTATACTGTAAAAACAACATTCATTTTTTACAGTGCAGCACACAACAGCATCTAGCATACAGCACCCGGCACCCAGTACACAACATGCAGCATCTAGCACACAATATCCGGCATCAAGCAACAGGCAATCGTCTGAATTTTGACGTCCCGAATTCAAATTATGTTTTCCGCAATTATGATTGCAATAGGAGCTATTTATAGAAACACGAAACAGGTAATGGGGGTAGTAAACCATTTGGTCATGATTTGCTAGCCAATCATGACCAAAAGTTGATGAATGTAACATTATACTAGAGCCTCCCCCTTCTCCTCCCAATATCTTTTTATGATGAAGGTATCCTGATTTGCTTTGTTAAACCAATGTGACCCTATATATGGGGAAAGTTTCTTCTGCCCACCTCTCTCTTGCAAAACTAGCTTTTTTGAGCAAGAAAGAAAAAAAGTTACTTACTATTTCTTTGATTGGAGTCCAGTTATTGATAAAGAGGAGGTTCCGCCACCAATATCGATGGCAATTAATCACTTCAACTCCGGGTAGCTCAGGCCAAAATGGACCAGATGCAATCCATGGCAAGAAAAATATGGCACCGAGAAGCAGCAACAAAGAAGGATACAATCTGTAACATACAAAGCATTACGTCTAATCTAAAGATATATACTATCCTAGATCGTGAACTAGTAGCTAAATTCTGATAGATTGGAAAACTTTTGAGTTGCTTCAAATTTTCCTCACTACTTTCAAGGCACGAAGTGCCCGTGCAAAGCCGGGCCATGCGTGGTATGTCTTGAAATCTAATGAACATTAAATTATATCAAATAATATAACATCAAAATGAGGTAAAAGTTAGAGAGGGGGGACGTTATGCATCAACATGCCGCAGGAAGCTAATTTAGCTGCCCTGGCAGCTAGTCTACTTATATTACAAACTGAGTATCTTTCTATCTATCTTTCTTTCTAACTATCTATCTATGTCACGCTTCTTTCTTCTGAACGCCAATGAACTAAAAGTCGAACCAGGTACCGATAGATAGGTAATTTTTCAGGCTTCATTAGTTTTAATTTATATTATTATACGATTTTAACTAACGAATATATCCATTAAAAAGTAGTCAAATTTAAAGCGATTAGGCCTAAATGATTAAATATGAAAGCCATTGTTACAAAACGTGGTTGCTATGAAACAGTGATAACAATGATAATGAGAATTTTGAATGAAGGCTTAACTAAATCAAACACGAAACTCATTAGCGGGTCACGTACATTGTACTTTTATCGCTAGCTACTTGTAATTTTTTGAAATATAAATTAGTTGAAAAGCCATCTACTTATATAAAAACTGAGTATCTATGTCTGCTTCTTTCCTTTGAGCGAGCTGAACTTACTGAAACTTTCCTCACCATCTTGAAGGCGCGAAGTGCCCGTGCAACATCTCAATAATTCGAATGATTTTTTGATGCAAAAAAAAGGAAAAGGCGCGAAGGCTTCTTTTAGCGAGCCGCCTTGGCGGGGAATAGTTTTTGAAAATTCTCTCACTACTTTCAAGGCAAGAAGTGCCCGTGCAACGCCAGGCCACGTGCATGGTATGTCTTGAAATCGAATGAACGTTAAATTATATCAAATAATATAACTTCAGAATGAGGCAAAAGTTAGAGAGGGGGGGGGGACGTTATGCATCAACATGCCGCAGGAAGCTAATCTAGCTGCCCTGGCAGCTAGTATCATTATTAATAGACGACTAAAAATTCTTGGGATTCGTCCATCATTTTTATTATTCTCGCGTTCTTAACGAGAAAAAAGCAACATTATATAAGGGAATAATAGTAACCGTTCTAAACGCTTTCATTTAGTACCTTTTGATTTAATTGTTAATTCATTGTTCAAACTATTTTTTTGATAAAAGTTAGTAAACAAGCCTCATGTTTTGGGTTTTAGTGGTATTATTCATTAGTGGATACAGCGCCTCAGTTCCTGGAAAGCATTCACAAAGCAATTAGTTTTGTAGCATTATCATTATTGACTTTAGATTTCAATGTCGAAGGAATGAATGTAGAATTGTTGTTTTATTTTTTCGAACGGGATATTAATGCGCAAATCTAAATTGAATTTTTGGAAGCGTACAAATTTATTTTTTTAATTGAGTTAACCAATATCATTCAAGTAAACAAAAATATGTCAATTTACTTTCACATAACAATCCACTTCAAAGTTAATTTGAAACAAGAATTTATACTCACCTCATAAATCTTCGTACTGTGTAGAGGAATATGTTGAGTTTTCCACCCGTCTTATTCATGTATTTAATAGTTGTGTATGTAGTGAGCAAGCCACTGTTTAGGAATAAAATTTCAGAATTATTTCTTGATTTTCAGAATAAAATTTTGGCATAGTTCTGCAGGGAAATGTTTAATCAAAAAAAACAATTAAAAATTTGGTAAGATAATATTTTTGAAAAACAGGCACAAATTTGAAGTCCGCGGAATTCCGCTTTTCTCAAAATAAATTGGATGTAATGGACTATCGGTTATGGTTAACTACTTAACCAATCCTCGGAACTCTCTACCATATAGTTGAGGCTGCATATCTTTACAGAATAGCAAATATTCTATATGTGGCTCATTCCACGTCAAATCGCCTAATTTAAATAGTCGGCCGTGCCGTCATGTCTCAGATTATGTTCAATATTTTTTTACGAATAGATACCTATGAGAAAAACTCAAATTAATTTTTTTAGATTTTTTGAATAAAAATTAAGGGTTGTAGAATTTTTTGAAATTTTGATTTTCTTAGAATTTTTGCTTTTTTATTTTTGGTATGCATTTTGAAAAAGCTCCATAACTTCCTCATTTTTCATTCAATTAAGCCAGTTTAAGTATCATTTTAAAGCTAATTATTTTCTCCTTCAATATTAGTGACAAAAATGAGATTGTAAAAAATAGAATTTTGCCAATGGTCGTCTGAAGTCAGATTTTGTGTTTTTTCGATTGGTATGTTCAATAGGTCATATCTCCGGAGTACCAACTAAGAACTGCCCAATTTTTTTTTTCAGTGATGACAACATCATATACTTTTATGTATAAAAAATTACGAGGGTGTTTTTTGTTGTTTTGGAATAAAAAATTCAAGTGTGTTTTTTCAGTTGGTATGATCAATAGGTCATATCTCCAGACTACCAACTAAGAACTGCACGCCACTTTTTTTCTGTTATGACAACATCATACCCTTTTTATGTATAAAAAATTGGAAGGGTGCTTTTTGTAGTATTTGAATAAAAAAATCAAACGTGTTTTTTCAGTTGGTATGATCAATAGGTCATATCTCCGGAAAACCAGTTAACAACTGCGCCATTTTTTTTCTCCATAATGAAAACATCATGATGTTTTCATGATCAAGAAATTAGAACGAAGTTTTTTTGTTATTTTGAAATAAAAATATAACATGTTTTTTTTTTCAAAAAACTTTACTTTAAAATCAACTTTTGAAACTTAAATTTGAGATTCACTCAGCATCACACGTCACAAGCAGGTGAAAATGTATCCTATTTATTACATTCAAATACTTGATGGTAGTTTTATATTGTTCTATTGCTTGCATGCTTTGGTAGTGAAAAGTCGCTGCAGAATTATTTTACTCTTCAGTAATTATTTGCTAGCCACTCCATCAACCGATAGGAATTACGATAAAGTAAACTGAAATGTCTTTAAATATACTTTCATTCATAGTTTGACAAAGAAAGACTCGCGAGCTCTTGGTGGTTGGAAAAAATTTATATTTGGTTTCCATTATTCTGAAATCTACGTAACATTTTATAATTTGTTATCAAATGAAAGCATAAAAAATTCATGAATAACAATCTTTATTTCTACGATGTTCCGACAGTGGCAACAAAAGGTTTTTCAAACACAGAAACCTTCTTCACTAATATACCCTTCGTGTCTAATGGCTTGAAGAAGTAATTCTCTCTGCTGCCTACTATTATTAAGGCTCTTTCATATCTTTGCTTTAAAAAATCTTCATTTGCAACCACTTCCACTGCTGTAACGAAAAACATCTGTATCCCCTTTATGTTTTGAGAGGCAAATTGAAATAGATCATGTGCATTTAAAATCTGTCCTTCGAGAGTTCTTTGAAGACTTGCTCTTATTGCAAGCCGTTTTATTGTGCCCCCTACTCCATCGCATGCATTCTTGCCATGACTCGTGGCAAAGAAATGCCATTCAGCTGCCATGTCGTGGTCTTCCTTGTGATAGCATAGTTTTTTTTTTTTTAATTTTACGGAGTTTTTAAACTTGTCGAAAACTTGATTTTCAAAGAAATTTGTTTCAAAAATTCAATATATTTTTTTAAATTTCAGAACAACAAAAAACAACCTTCTAATATCTTGATCATAAAAAACATTATGATGTTTTCATTATAGAAAAAAAATTGGCGCAGTTGTTAACTGGTAATCCGGAGATATGACCTATTGATCATACCAACTGAAAAAACACGTTTGATTTTTTTATTCCAAAACTACAAAAAGCACCCTCCCAATTTTTTATACATAAAAAGGGTATGATGTTGTCATAACAGAAAAAAAGTGGCGTGCAGTTCTTAGTTGGTAGTCCGGAGATATGACCTATTGATCATACCAACTGAAAAAACACGCTTGAATTTTTTATTCCAAAACAACGAAAAACACCCTCCTAATTTTTTATACATAAAAAGTATATGATGTTGTCATTACTGAAAAAAAAAATTGGGCAGTTCTGAGTTGGTACTCCGGAGATATGACCTATTGAACATACCAATTGAAAAAACACAAAATCTGACTTCAGACGACCATTGGCAAAATTCTATTTTTCACAATCTCATTTTTGTCACTAATATTGAAGGAGAAAATAATTCGCTTTAAAATGATACGTAAACTGGCTTAATTGAATGAAAAATGAGGAAGTTATAGAGCTTTTTCAAAATGCATACCAAAAATAAAAAAGCAAAAATTCTGAAAAAATCAAAATTTCAAAAAATTCTACAACCCTAAATTTTAATTCAAAAAATCTAAAAAAAATAATTTGAGTTTATCTCATAGGTATCTATCTGTAAAAAAATATTGAACAAAATCCGAGACATGACGGCACATAGCCTTAGGCGATTTGACGTGGAATGACCCATGTATCTTGATCCGTAGTGTTATTGCTGTAGATATTTTCACTAGAAACAGATTCAAACATTCGCTAATGTAACAGTTAAATTCTCTTACCTTAGAAAAATGAATGATGATACAGAGAGCCATCCATTTAAAATCGCTTCGAACTCCAAATCATTAAACCAGTCACTAGCAACGCTGGTTTTACCTAAAAGTATTGCAGAGGATACAAATTGAAACTCGAGATGTAAAGTAATTCACATAGCGTTTGAAACATTGTTTAAGTTTTTTGTAAGACTACTGTAGGTGTACAAGTTAAATTAGCAATGGCAATAAAAGCAGCCGACTCAAATTTCAAAATGAGAAATCTTTCTGATTTCAATCAAAAACAATTCAACATAATTAACAATTATGCGTCATAGATGAGAAACGCAAGTGAGCGTCTTATTAAAGGTACGAGGGGTTGCTGAAAAGTTCCTAGCTTCCCTCCATCTAGTTGAAAATTGAAAAAAAAAAAAAATTTGTTGCCATAAGAAAGCTTGTTGTCTTATAATATAACTGTAAAACTAAGCTGTTTCTCACTCTACTAGCTATTTTAAATTTGAGATAGAAGATAATTTGGCAGAGGCTTAAGCAAGTTTCACGACTATGCAATGCAGTTGAGGAGCGTTATGAAGTTTTTGTTTCTACAAAGAAAGTCCGCAAAGGACATTCACACCGAAATGTCCCAGACACTAAGTGAGAACAGGGCAGTTCTTTCTTCGGAAAAACAAAAACTTCATAACGCTTCTCAGCTTCACAGTCATGAAACTTGCTTGAGCCTCTACCATGTCATCTTCTATCTCAAATTTGAAGCAGCAAATAGAGTGGGAAACAATTTAAAGTTTTACAGTAATATTACAAGATAACAAGCTTTCTTATGATAACAATTTTTTTTTCAATTTTTCTCTGGAGGGAAACAAAGCTAGGTGCTTTTCAGCATCCCCTCGTAGCTGTATATTTAGTTTACAATTTTTAATTTTGAAATTACGCTATCCAAAAGAAGATGCAAATCGGCAGGTTTAAGTCAGTAATCACGTGACGGATACTTACGTAAGGCTTGGAAATTTATCCAAACATAGGTGTGACCGAGGATGACCCAAGTCATGCTGAGCGCTCGAATTCCATGTAGACTTTTCATCTCGTCTGTACTGCTCTCTGTTGAGCACAACTTCTTCATATTCGTTGTGAGAGAGAATGCCAACAGAATGCGTTGAAGAGAACCTTAAGAGAAGAATCAGAGAAAGAAAACAAGAAAAAACGTGTACACTGCAAAAAATTGACTGTTGTTTTTACAGTATAATACTGGCAGCCGAGATTCCAATTTTTAATTGTAAAATGCACTGTAATAAACTGTAAAACTAGTAATTTTAGAATTTCTTACTGTAAAGCTAGAAATTTCAGTTTATTGCCGTAAAATTTAGCTGCATTATTCTGTAAAAAAACAGTATAATACTGGCAACAGAGGTTTCAGTTTGAAACTGTAAAATTCATGGTATTAAACTGTAAAATTAGCAATTTTACAGTTTCGAACTGTAAAGTGAGCAATTTTAGTTTAGTACCGTAAAAGTAGTAATTTTGCAGTTTATTACTGTAAAATTAGCAATTTTTACAGTTATTACTATAAAATTACCTGTATTATACTGTAAAAACAACATTCTATTTTTACAGTGTAGATAACCATGGCCAGTTGCGCAGCGAAAGGGAGGATAAGGGGGTTATCGCTCAACTTTTTACTGGGGGGTACTCAGGTAAACCACTTAGGTGCGGGTCTATAATAGTAAAAGACCCGGTGGACCACTTGGCCTGACATGACAGAGACGTGAACTAGCATAACTTTGGGAGCTTTGTTCTAGAAATTTACTTCGACTAGTGATCGGAAAGGCACTGAAAAATGTCAGAAGAAAGAGAACAGTTTGTTCCCCCTTTTTTTCAAAGTGAAAAATTCGACAATAAATCAACTTTTCTTTTCAAAAAGGCGAAAATAAATAAATAAATAAATTAAACTATGAAAATAAGCAAAAAAAGATCCAAAATAGCCCTTAACAGCAAAAAATATTTTTTCTGACCTTCAATTTTGTTATTCTTTAAGTGCTAATTTCACACTGACTTTCCAATTGACTTCGTAAGATCGAAAAAACATCTTACATTAAAAAAAAAACATCTTTTTAGGCATGAAATTTACGCTTAAAAGTGATATACAAAAAAGAAAATGGAATAAAAAAAATGTTTCTTAACATATCTACGGCGGAGCACAACTCGAACGTTATGCTAAAAAAATCTGGTATGGACCCCACGCTACTTCCTTTTATGTGTACATTTCTTAGTAGTTGCCTTAAGTCTTAAAAAAAGTGCTTGGAGTGAGCAAGGTAACAATTCAAATATTTACACCCCTAATCTGCCACGAAACAGTGCAGAAAAATCTTTTACAATGGTTAATTTTCTAAATATTTGCCGATTTTAACATCATTCAGTGAATTTTTCGCAAAATATCGCCCAATAACGCCAAGTTGAACCCAAATTTAAAAAAAAAAAAAAAAAAAATTGCGCCAAATTTGTCGCCAACTTGGCGATGTGTCACCAAGTTGGCGTCAGACACTTGGTGACCAAAAGCTTGGCAACATATCGCCAAGTGGTCGCGCCAATTCATATCACTTGAGTCTGCATTGAAATTAACATTGATTTACCTCAAAAAGGGGTAAAACACCCCCTTGGGAACATTTAAATGCAACCACAAGGGGAGGTGCACAACTAGACCATCCTCAGAGCCTACATACCAAACTAGAAGTTTCTACGGCATATAGTTTTTGAGTTATGCGATACACATCCGCACATACGTATATACAGAAGTCACGAGAAAACTCGTCGTAATTAACTCGGGGGTGGTTGAAAAAGATTTTTCGATAAAAAGATATGTTGATAGGTATATATGCACGTGCTGACAGGTTGAAAAAACTACTGAACATTCATTCGAGGGTGAGCAAAATCAAAATTTAGACCCAAATTTGAGTGAATTTTTTTTCGCGATCACAATACTTCCTTTACTACGTAAAAGGAAGTAAAAAGTGAGGCATATCTTTTGCTGTTCAAGCATTTGTTTAGTAATATTTACGTACGTTATGTAATTGATAACAAATGAAAAATTTTGAAAAAGACAAACCGATTTTCTATTTGAATACTTAAAAATTTTTCTTGCAGAAAAAATAAAATGAGTTAAGCGGACGACAACTACGATATTTAGAATGTTTCATTAGACCCCAGCCCTGAGAAGCAATAAATTGAGCTCAGCAATGCGTAATCAATTGTTATGCAGTCAGTGATGCAGCAAGTATTTAACGTTACTTTCTGTTTTGTTGCTATTAATGACGAAATAAATGTTTCAAAATGCTGTTTGGTAAATGATTGTCGAACTTATGTCAACATCGTACCTTTTTGCTAGATGAGGTTTTTTAATAAGCTTTTTGAAAAGAAAGATGACTTTTTTTTTCCCTTTGAAGTTGCAAATGATGTAAAAATGAAGCATGATTCCCTATAATGGATAACTTAGCAGCAAAATCCTGGTAGTAGAAAGGCTTAGATTTTTTTAAAATATCCCTTTCATATTATTGGTATTTGAAAACTCACTAAAAGCGAAAGTGGAAATTTGCCATAAAATTACTTTTTTGATTATATTTGGTTTAGTAAGAAAATTATTCGAAAAAGTTTCAGAAGGAGCTATTTCTGGAAGATTTAGAAGCATAGTTTTTAATAAAGTTTGTGCTAAAGGTCGAGACTAGACCACTCGCCAGTGGCGATTAAAATTATTTTTTGGCGACTACAAGATGTTAAGTTGGTCGCCAAACTGGAGACCTACTTATTTTTCTGAACAAAAGTACAAACTGCCGATGCATCGTACCGATTATGAAAAGAAAATAGCCCCATAAGCATCGTCACTAGCGGTCATTGTTAACTTGGAGAGAAAATTGACCAATCTGCTATACGAAACATCTAAATACATAATTTCAATCTATAAAATGCAATAAAACTTTGTTGAAAAAATAGTCAAAGATGACCAAATTTATGATTAATCAGCAAATTAAATTAAATGTTTATTGAACTTCACGTATGCAAGTGCGTTTATATTTTGTTTTATTTGCAAAATGTCTTATTATTTGGGTTTTAAAATAAATAATTTTAATTTCAGAAAGTGTTTGTAAGTTTTATTTAGAAATTTTTCTTTTATATATAGTAATTCAGTTAAGATATATGCAAGCACATAGTACAATATTACTATGTGCAGAATGAAGTGAAGTGGGATTGTAGTTTTGGAACATGGTTCAAAGTGGCCACCAACAACGCCAAAGTGGCCACTCACTTTTTTGGGTTTACTGTCCACTATCAATTTTTTTTTGTCTCAGGCTTTAGTTTGGCCCTATACGAAAGTTTAATGTATTGCTTGTCAAATTTATCCAACGAACAGTGGTAGGTTCAACTGTTCTATCGAAACGGTTTTTGTTTTTCTTTCTTATTTCTTTCTCATTCGAAGGGAAGAAAATCTTGCAATCACTAAAAGATTTCTACTTAGATTTCAACAGAAAATTCAATACTAGACACTACTTAGTCAGTCTGACAAATGTCGTTTTATCAAATAAAGTTTGTTCGAAACAAATCTCCTTTTTTGGAGTTTAATTTACAAATTTTCTGAACACATAGTTGGGCGAACAAACAAACAGACACACATTTTCCTTCACTTCATAGCTATAATTTTAAAATTCTAATTCGGAAAAAAATTGATTAAATTAATTTTACTTATTTTTCTTTTTCGATATTTCTTTATGAGATATATGTCTTCTTTCCTGTCATACCCCTCCCTTCACTATCTTTTTATTTTATTACTGTTAAAAACATTTTATTTTATTTTTTTAACTTTTAAAGAAAAGTAAGCGAAAAAAAAAAAAAAGAAAAGGGCTTCACAGACACACTAATATAAAATCTTAAGGAAAAAATTATTTATAAAAATAAATAAAATAAAGTTTTCTTTCAATGTTGCGATGTTTAATTCAACTGCAGCAAAAAGAGTCAAGAGGAAACAAACATATTAGGGGTTAATAAATTCTTTGTGTATCAAAATAGAAAAATGTATTGGCACAGTCCTCTAACCCTTAAATTAAAACAGAGTGATGCTACAGGTTTATGCCTCTTAATTGATAAATGCAACTTCCGCAATTGCTTTCGTCATCTAAAGTTTTACTACGTGTTTTCTTATTTATTAGAAATTCCACATAACAATTACTAGTTTTAAATTTTGATTTCTCCAAGCTTTTAAAACCAGTTTGCTTCTTTTACACATGCAACCTTTCTCACATGTTGACCTCACTAGAGAAACTAATTACAATTTAGTTGCGAAATATTTATTCAAATAAATATTTTATTATTTTTTTGTAGAGTAATTAGTAATAGTCAAATAGCTTATCCAAAACTTTTATGGGGCCTTTAATTTCTAACTTTTTTTGTTGTTCATTTCAATGTATATTTTTAAATTGTAATGATAATGAAAAAACATTTCATTGCGTTGTGGCATGCCTGCGGCTGATTTTAGCAAAACCGCTGCAGGCGAATTTAGCAGGCGATACTGCGATAAAATGTTGGTAAAAAGTTGCGCAGTACCGTTGTATATATATCCTTTTTCTTTAATCAAACCTGAATATAAAAGAGATTAAAGTATTTTCACTGGTAAAATGAGAAGCTATTGTTAGAAAATGACATCTATGCCTTGAACTATATCACTTTCTTAATCCGTGACCCGTGAAAAGATTAAATCGAAAAATGGGAGAACTTCGTTCTATTTTGAAAAACTATTCGAGTCTTCTGATTCAAATGTAAATCAGCCATCAATCACAATAATCCATTGGTATTTCTCATATTTGCTTAGGGCTATTAAATGTAATCAACATTTCAGGCTTATGATGCAATTATACGAGAAACTTATTTACACGAATTATTTGTTTCTGCAATAGAATAATTGACCTGTCCGGTCCTAAAAAAACGTAATATTTGTTCAACCAAAACTATTCCACAAAGGAGAAATGATGATTGCGAGAGAGAAAAAAATGGAGGATAGTTATGTAATGAAATAAATTATGAATAATACTAGTATGAGGTGTGTTCAAAAAATAACGGGAATTTCAATTTTTTGAAAAAAATATTCATTTATTTGTCTACATTAATGTTGTCACCTTCAAAGTAGTCCCCACTGGACATTATGCACTTGTGGCAGCGATTCTTCCAATCTTCGAAATACTTATTAAACTCGACCTTTGGGATAGCCTTTAGCTCTTTCCAGCGATGCACTCTTAATGTCATCTATGCTTGTAAATCGACGACCCTTTAAGGTTCCTTTTATTTTCGGGAATAAGAAGAAATCACACGGAGCTATGTCTGGCGAATATGGAGGCTGAGGCATCATTACAGTATTGTTTTTGGCTAAAAATTCACGAATAAACAATGAAGTGTGCGCTGGTGCGTTATCGTGATGCAAACGCCGCGAATTTTCCTTCCACAAATCCGGGCGTTTCTTACGGATTTCTTCACGCAAACGGCGTTGAACTTGTAGGTAGTACTCCTTATTAACCGTTTGGTCTTGTGGCAAGAATTCATGATGCACTATGCCATTTAAATCAAAACACACAGTGAGTAGAACCTTTACATTTGACCGCACTTGCCGAGCCTTTTTTGGTCTTGGTGAGCCATTGTGCTTCCACTGGGATGATTGGACCATAGTTTCGACATCATACCCGTATACCCATGTTTCGTCACCTGTTATAACACGTTTCAGTAATTCCGCATCGTTGTTGACTTCATTTAGTAACTATTGAAGAGCTTCCATTCGCCGCTGTTTTTGTTAAAAAGTCAGCAATTTTGAAACAAATTTTGCTGTTACTCGTTTCATGCCCAAAAACTTCGTAAAAATTTGATGGCATGAACCAATAGATATTCCAACATCATCAGCGACTTCTCTGACTGTTATTTGGCGATCGTTCATAACCATTTTGTTCACTTTTTCCACGATTCCATCGGTTGTTGATGTGTTCGAGCGTCCTGTGCGTTCATCATCTTCAACGTCTTCAGGGCCATCTTGGAAACGCTCATACCACTCGTAAACTCTTGTTTTAGTCACAGCAGAATCCCCATAGGCCTTTATCAACATTTCACAAACTTTGTTACACTTAATACCATTTTTTACACAACATTTTACACAAATTCTTCGTTCCATTTCTTTCATCCAACAAAAATTGCCGAACTAATAAAACATCTTTAACCTTACCTGTTGCCAACGAAAAAGTAACAATTAAAACAGATGGCGATTTTATGTTTTATTTCAAGGGCATGTTTACCAACATAACACACAAAAAAAATTGTCAATTGGACTCTCCAAACTCGCGCAACTTAAAAATTCCCGTTATTTTTTGAACACACCTCGTATATTATTCTATGCGGCCTATACATTCTTACTTTTTATTCATGTAGCAGTTTCTCTATAGTCGTCTATACAATCTGTAATCTATGGAGAGCCTTTTATTTTGTTTGAATATTTAGTATTAGTGCTGTGGGTAAAATAATGTTTTACTGATAGAAAAATGGCAAAAATAAGATACTATTTGATAAATAGGCAATTATATTTCGTTATCAAATCGTGTTTAATTTTTTTTTGTAATAAAGAAAGGAAAAAGAAAGAAAGAAAATTGTAAACTTTGATATTTGATTTAATATTAGTTAGGGGGGGGGGGCCTACGCAAAGAAAAACATTTTAATTTGATCGTTTTTGAATAGTTAAAGCCACACGCTTCTCACTATGTACTATGATTGATTCCGTTCTAAGCTCATACTACATGCTTATAGTAAGCATTGCAGAAAATTACATTTATTTATTGTTAATAAAGTTATTCATCATCCGACGATTAATCGGCAAAAATTTTGCCGATTATTAATAATCGGCAAAGTAGCCAATTATGGTCGATTAATCAGTACTGCCGATTAATCGGTTCATCCCTTTTGAAAAATTCCATCATTAATAAAGTTGGATTAAATCATGATGTGGCAAGAAACACATTTATTGAGGACATTCAATGCAAAGTATATTATGTATAATAGATAAGACTTTAAAAGTCAGTTTGATATGACAAAAACATTGTAAATTCTTACTGTCTTTTGTAGTGTTTCCATTTGCCAATCCTTTCTTTATGTACCACTCAGTAACTGTTCCTCCTATCAATAGCACCAAAAGCAGACTCAATATTGCCCTGAAACATTAAACAAGATACAAGATTAAAACCATGTTTTTTCCTTTATAGACTTCATATGTTTTGATAAATTAAAAAATAATAATAATTAGCAAAAATATAAATAAATTAAATAAAAACATCTAGCATCCAGTACACAACATTCATCATTCAACCCCTGTCACTAACTTAAATATTTTACATCTTGAGTTCAAATTACAGTAAAATCCCGACAGAAAACGTCTACGTTTACTTTCACTGTGAGCTGGCCGGACAAAATATAAATCCACGAAGTTTCCATGTTTGTTACGCAAATCTACTTTGTAAGGTAGCTAAAAATTAAATTGTGTAAACTAGGAATTTTTTCAATTGAGTTACATAAAAACATTTATAGCTAAGAAAAAAGATTATTGGGGAAAAAAATTCAAAAAGGAAGTATTTTACTCACAATACTATCACATGCATAGGTTCCACAACCACCTCTTCGTACACATGACACTTTGATACGCGAATGTTGTAGTTCAAAGGCTTCACGACTGAAAATACATCGACGATTTCAAAATAAACAAACCAACAAACAAGCAAACAAACAAATTTCAATGTATCAACAATTTTTACGATAATACATTGGAATGTTTACAGATTTGGGGGCCCGTCGCAATAAGTTTCTGGATAAAGCTGAACAGACCTGAATTAAGTATTTTTCATTTACCTTTCTGGATCCGATTTAGGGTCCATATGTCGTGGGGGCCTCTCGCAATTGCAGTTGCGACACAGTAAATCCGCCACTGCGGTAAACGCCAAGAAATGTGGAATGTATGGAAACTAATAATTATGAGATATTTCCGTTTGAGCAAAATTAAACAACAAAAAAAAAAGCTTTTCAGTTTTTAGTGTGGCCCTTTATAAGGGCAGCTGTCGCTGTCTTATCCGACATTTTGATTTCAAAAGTGCACAAAATGTAACACTAATATGTGTACAAAGGTCACGTGAAAGGAACCTGGTGTCTAAGCGTTAGATGTATTGCTTGACTGATGTAGATCAATTCAGTCCATAAGCTACTATCAAATCTAAGAAATCAGTTAGCTTATTAAATTTTCTCAAAGTGGACTTTTACTCTTATTCTGATCAGTTAATCTTTACGATGAAGCAACTACTTACTATAATACTGTATTTTAAAATGCTTGAAACAAGACTGGATCCAGACATCTCTTAGAACCAAAATGTTGGATAGTCTCCCTTCAAGGAGCTCTAATTTTAGCAGCTGGGAATTAGGAGAGCTTCACTGAATAATTTCTCAGGGAGTATTTCTTCAGAGCAGTTTTCCTAAAACTGCTAAAAAATATACTACAAACATATTTTGTTTCTACTGTCTAATTTTCAGTAGATTTTCGAGTGTAGCTAGGAAGAGCGATGTAATTTCATTCTTTTTCAAAAACACACAGTGGTTACGTGCACTAGTGCTAGCTAAGTCAGTATTCAGAAGTCGGCCTCAATGGCCTAAAACGTCTTTGAAATATTATGTATTGTATATAGTTTAAAATCAAATTTGACTTATTCCCACGTTCACTTACCTATCACTAATCATCAGCAAATAGTAGTAAATTAAAAGTGCCTTTTCTTGAATTAGTAATGAGTCATTTTATTTTAAGCAGTATGCTCGACATTCTAATTTGCCAATCTGCTTATTTTTCAAGTAACAGGTAATACCATCCTTAAATGATTAGTTTTTTTTTTTTTTTTTTTTCATTTTACTCTAGATTTGTAAGGCTTTAATTTTAATGGAATATATAGTCCAATATTTCAGTGAAAAATCAAACCCCTTTTTAGACTAAGTTGTACTTAAAGGGACGGTTCATCATTGCGTATTGACATCTTTCACATTTCCAATAGTTGGTCATGGCATACTGACCGTTTATACTGTGCTGTTTATTTTATTTATTTAGTAGTTAGCTGGGGTCTCAATTTTATTGCTCATCAAATTGTGAATTTTTAATGAATTTTTAAAAATCCGACGCGCAAAAGAGCGCTTTTCTGCTACGTCACGAGTTACGTCAGCGGGCATCATGCCCCAGCCCTCCGCGACGGACCCGTGTTATCGCTACGGACATTTTGAGAGCGTAGTTATTTTTAATTTTTAGATATTTAATAATCCTTTTGATGCATGATGGAGACAGGATACGTCAAAGGACAGTCCAACAATCTCCCTCAAGTGACATCAATGATGGTTTTTGCCTATTTTCGAGAGGACGAGCGATTTAATCTTCCAGATTCACGGGGAGTTAAAAGTCGTCAAGTGCGTCTTCAACGTAGCCAAGTGCGTTTCCCTCGCTTCTCCTCGTCGGCTGAGGCGCGGCGGAAGTACTGATGACGTTTCTTCCGCTGCCCTGTGACGTCACATTTTCTTGAACTTTAAAAATTATTTAAAAAAAAACTACTTATCGTATCGCAAAAATTTTTTCACCGATGATGTTCACACATGTTACTCTATCAGATAAAAATAAAATTGAAAAATCGAAAACTACCCTATTACAAGTGGCAGACAAGGGTGCAGTTCTACTTGCCTTGAGCTCCAAGAATCCTCATGTCTTCTACGGTACAAGTTGATGGTACGCAAATGCCGAAACGCAAAGTCAACTGGTAGAAAGCAAAAATGGTGGAATGCATTTCTTTGATAATCTGAAAAAGGGTTTTTTAACATTAATAAAAAATGTACAAAACTACTTGAGATGCCTCATTTAAATTAAAAATTGCTATCACAATCTTGTGAAATTTATAGATAGATTCAGGTTAAAATTGATACATTAGAACATTCAATATTCATTGCTAACTACTGTAGAGGATAAGGAAATTAAAAATAATGGGAAATAGCAAAAAAGTTTCATAAGTAGCTAAACGTAACATATTTTCTTTTTCCATTTAATGATTTTGGATTACGCATTTTAAAACAACGTTATTTGTTATATGGTTTGAAAAGATTTTTTTTTTTTTTAAATAAGTCCGTTTCAGGAAGGTTTCGGATTTGAACAGAGTACAATCAATCTGGTTTGGAGAGAAATTAGAATTTTAGAATAAAATACGTAAAAATAAGTTTTGCTTGGAATAAAAAGACAGAACGGAGTTTCTTATCTAAACTAACAACGGAATGGCCTTTCGGTGAGTTACAGCTCTACTACGCCCTTGGTCATAAACCGGAAGTTGCCGCCTTAGCCCCTGATTTTCCCGTTTGTTCACCCTAGTTAGTTCTGCGTCAAAATTCTACCTAGTATGTGTACTAATTTTGGATAGACGTAACACCATTTACAAATCGTAAAGATAACGCAAAAAGACTTAAAATAATAAGCTCGTTTTAATTTTTCAAAGTTAACTTCTTCTACATTTTTGGTAATTTCCGCAATAGGAGATTCTGTATAGTTTTAAATGTATCGCTTTTTAGAAAGAGTTAAAAGTACTTTTTTACCTCATAGTTTTTGAACATGCTAAAATTTTTCTTTTCCGTTTTTTTTTCCATCTTTGTCATAAGTTTTTTTCAGCTTAAATTGATACTGTGTATAGCGTTACACAGTGGCGCACCCAGAATTGTTTCCTGGGAGGAGCTAAGTGGCCCTCCTTCGGAAAGTTTTCGAATTTGAAGTCCTAGAGAAAAAACTGCATTCATTTTAGGAAAAATTAAAAAGAAGGTTGGAGGCTAGATCTCGGCAAATTTTCGAAAATTAAGTCGGAAAAACTCATTTTAAGCAGTTTGGTTGTATCAAGGGGATTCGTCTTCATGCTTCTGGGAGGGGCTTAAGCCCTTTAGCTCCCCCCGTGGGTGCGCCACTGGCGTTACATAAGCGTGTTCACTCTCTGTGCCAACCACTTTTAGTTGAGAGAGATTACAGCAGACCACACTAGGGTGGTTCACAAGCCTATGGTAAAAAAAAAGTTTTGTCCTAGAGGTCACGGCGGTGGCTCATTTTTTTACCTCTATCCACCCTATTATACTGCCAAAATTTCAACCTCCTACTTGAATAAAAAGACGGTGCTCAAAGCTCACATAGTTCTCCAGTTTTTGTCAATTTCAAGCGTTTTTCAGTTGAGCGGCAAAAAAAAAAAAAAAAAAATTCGGGTGTTTTCCTATCATTCTTGCTGATTCTTATGTTCAATGATCCCCTGAATCCTGATATGGCCACCCTTTTCCCCCATTGCCTCCCACTTTTCGAAAATAGCGCCCCCCTCCCCTCCCATTTTCATTAGATTTCGACAATTTCATAGATATTATCTGGAGGAGAAGGAAGCATTATATTTACCATTAACATTCTTCTATAGGGCTAGACAGGTGAAAAGTTCAAAATCATAAACACTTTTTGCAAGTAGGGAGATTCATGGGGGTATTTTCCCCTTCCCTCCGTAAAAACTTTAACATATCATCAACAACTAATTTTTTCCAGCTTCAAAATTTTGCTTATTTTTTTGTGCAACACAATAATATCGGACTGCCTTCTATGACTCCCATGTCCAAAAAATTTTTCAAGCTGTAATATTTTTTCAAAACATTGGAGAAATCACGTTACATATGATTTGCACCGCAGATTTCCTTCCATAAAGAACCTTTCAGTATTATTTATATTCATACCAGTTGTGTTCGAGCAATTACCGTGAAGGGGGAAATAGAGATCATATTTGAATTCAGTGGAGCATTTTACATAAGAAACAGAAAGAAAAGTGTCAGATACATTTATTCATTTTGTGTCGAACAGTGTTGTTATACTGAAATTTGCTAGAAGTTTTTAATTAAAGCCAAAATATTTAAACATGCAATTCAACTCATTCATGCTATGCAATTCAACTTTCTATGTATATTTATATATAGATTTTTTTTTTTTTTTTTTGAGAGAGAGAGAGAGATACTTTTAGTATTGAATATTTTATTGTCTCAGCAAGGATAAGTACTCAATTTTCTTCAACAGCAGGTAAAAAAAACTGCTTATTGTCCTCGTTATTGAAAAAAATTCTGTTGAATTCTTGAATTATTTGAACATTTTCCTCAGCAACGTTATTCACCATTATTTATTTATTTTAATTTTTTCTTTTAATTCTGTGATTGATATATTTGCATTCGTTGGGGAGTAGGACGAAGAATATTAGAAAATAATCTCTAATATTCATGCTTGAAAAAATCCAATTGTTCTGTACTACTCTTGCTATATTTCACATCTTTATGTTTATAATAACTTGCTTTTCTTTCAACTAGAATTTGATACAAAAAAACTACGTCAAACTAATTAATTCACCCGAAAGGTGTCATAAGTACTTTAATAAAACTGTCCTAGTTGTTATTTCAATTTCCAGGTCGTTCATATCTTATAAGGTTTTTTTCCAAGTTTAGATATTCCCAGAAGTTTTAATAGCAAATGGAGCATCTATTAAAGTTCAATCTGTTTGTTTTACTGTACAAAAAGGTGCTAAAACTGTAGGAAGTGTTGTACCTAGGTTTTTCTATCATGATTAGATTATATGAAAAATCTCTTTCTTATATAGGAACATACATATTTTGAGGCATATAAGAGACTGGATTTCCTCATATAGGCTCCCTAATTGACTAATAATAACTTAATTATCTCTTTATAATCAGCCAGAGTGATCATAGATTTATCTATAAAGTTATAAAAAGCTTACAGTTGAAGTTTCAAACTTGTTAAAATATTTTTTAAGTTCTATGTGCAACATTCTTTTTTTTTTGTTTGTTTGTTTGTTTAATACTGTGCCAAACATTTTTTCGCTTTAAAGTTATTAAAAGGAATAGAACTTGTGAGGAATATGATGGCTAAAGTAAGCATGAAGTAAATATCTTCGCCTAAATTTCAGATTAGTTCTATGCCAGAGTAGCTACAATAGTTTATTTTGTGCAATTAGTTTTTATAATTTAATTCATTCTTCTTGTGATACTGTTAGCACTATTAGTTTAAAACTTTAATTCTTGCAATTTTCTTCTCTGCATCCCACGACTTTAAAAACATAATAAACATTTTGCACAGCTCTTTCACAACTCTATTTTGGAAAGCGTAAGTTTTGAAAACCATAGCACAAGATGTAGACGAGTAGTACTGTAAGCTACATTGTACGCTGCGATCTACTAAATAATCGATAGTATCAAAGGTATTGCTATATGTATTCAAACGATTAAGAAACTTTTCACTTGTTTGAACTAATATTTATGAGTTGGAAAATGAGTATAATTGAAAAAAAATCTCTTCCAAGAAAATGGTCTCTTTAATTAGAAAAACTCAAATTGTGAAAATTACGAAAAAGCGTAAAAATTAAGGGTGTTTGAGCACCATCTTCCATTAAGAGTAGGGAGCTGAAATTTTAGGGGAGTGATCTCATACATAAATGTAAAAAAAGTAGGGTGCGCCTTGGTCCGTAGCAAAAAAAAAATTTTTTTGAACCACCCTAAGACCACACTTTTCTGTTTCATACTTTTCTGTTCGTACTTTCATACTGTTTCTGTACATACTCTACTCTATAACTTACTAAGTGCAAAATTCAATTTAACTTCTATACTGGTGCTATAGCTTGCATTTTCATTTTA
>JAXGGA010009970.1:0-49043 GCA_038373865.1 Uloborus plumipes | reverse complement strand
AAAAGCTTCAGCAGAGCTTCAGTAATTAAAAGATGTTAAGAATTCTGCTCCTTTAATTTTCGTACAAATACTAAAGGGGAAATAAAATTCATCCATCCTAATTAAAGCATCCGATTAACTGAGAGCGGCTAGAATATATTCCTCGTATTAATATCCATGTCCATCCCTAATGTATGCACGCTGTAGCTGCGGGGTCAGGGCCGTGGTGGCCCGATCGGTAAGGCGTCGGACTCGTGTCCGGAGGGACCCGGGTTCGATCCCAGCCGATCAAAGATCCACCGCCTTGATTAATGGTGGCTGGGAGGCGTTAAAAATGTCGTGGTCACAAAGTCCTCCAAGTGAAACGATACCTCTGGGGGTGCTAGAACCTAGGGTTTGCTCGACCCTAGGTTCTGGTTCAAAATTAAGAATAGAGCGCTCTTCAGGGCCCTATTCCGGTTAAACCACGAAGCTGTGGTAGGTACGGGGGACCCTGGAGTGTGAAATGAAATGTAGCTGCGGGGTTGGTGAGCAAACTGTTGAGCATGTTCTTCTACACTGTAGCTTGCAGGCAGGAGCTAGGGCGACTTTCAGGATTGGTTTGGCTCATCTTTCCTTACCATGGCCTCCTTTCTTCTCGGAGATCGTTAGAAGATCAGAGACCTTTTCCCTTTTCTGCGTTTTTGTAAATAGTCTTACCTTTTAAAAATTGTTGGTTTTGTTTTTTGCGTTTTCTACTTACATCTGTAAGCCTCGTGGTATAGCAGGTTGTGGAACACGAGGAGTTTTTTTTTTTTTTTTCTGCTAATAAAATTTTAAAAAAAGAAAGAAAATCCCCAATACTTGTACTTTAGAGCAATTAAGGGCGATGAATTTAGCTTCTTTCAGAATTGAATAGTGGCATACTATTATTATTATAAAATGTTAAATAAGAGATATTGTAATTCGGAGTTTGTGAAATCACAGGTTTTACTATTGCACCAAAATATTGATTTGAATATAAAATGAGTACGTTAATATTCTCAGTAACGCATAAATGTTTCTTCGGTCAAATCTGAGTTGAGCACTTATCAATGGATATAGAGTGAGTGGGGCCATTGAGTGTAGGGAAAGATATCTTAAGAAGAAAACTGATTTGCAGGATCAAAGCGAATAGACTACCAGTTTGACATCTCATAGAGCATCTGGGTCATTTCATGTCAAGTGATCCAACGTTTTTTACCTTACATTTTTGTATTTCTTTCACATTTGGCTCATCAATTGTACCCCTTGAGGTAATCAAAAGTCTCGATTTTTGGATTTTTATCTCTATCATTTTTTCATTTATGAGACTTTGAACTTTGGAAAAACCCTCGTTTTTCCATGGATAAGGGTACATAAAAGGGACTATAACTCGGCACCAAATATAGATAGAACAATTTGGTAAATGGCATTTTAAAGTACGTTAGTTGCCGCTTAATCTGATATGCAACATGACTAATTTGGTAAAAATTTTCTTTTTCAAAAAATGAAATTTAAATTTCAAATTTAAATTTCTCAAAAAACATATAATGAATTTTTTTAAAAAAATTCTCAAAAATTCTTGTGTATTTCATCTATGTTTGTACAAATTTTTAGATTGGGATCTCAATGGAATCATATTTTTTTGAATTTTTGAATAAAACTGTATAGGAAAAAAATTATATTTTTAAGATTCTATTTATTTAAATACTAAGTTATCTTGCTTGTGATGGTCTAAAAAGTAGTGAAAAAACATGAATATGTTTAAAGTGAGCTAGCATGAGCTTATAGATTTGTCAGGTTCACCCCCTTCCCCCTTCCTCCCCCGCACAACCTCTCTTTTTTAATTCAAAACTGTTCAAAATGTTAAAAAAAAAAAAAAAAAAAAACTCTTTGATACAAAATGAACAGTAAACTTTTTTAAAGTTGGTAAATGAGTTTCCTTATAACTAGACGAAGTATCCCCCTCCTCTACCCAAATATACCATTAACGCTGTACTATTATGATGTCTAACCTGGGGATTGAATTGACTGTTATTTTTACTCTAGGTAAGTGAGCTAGCATTAACTTGTAGATTGGTCAGCTCCCCCTCCCTCCTTCCTGACCCAACCATTTTTCCCCCAAACTGTTTAAAATACTAAAGAAAAGCTTCTTTGAGACAAAATGAACAGTAAACTTGTTTAAAGTTGATAAATGGGCTTCCTTATAACAAGGCAAAGTACAACCCTTCCCCCACCAAAATGTACCATTAACGCTATACTAATATGACGTCTCACCTGGGGATTGATTTGAGGATTATTTTCCCCCTAGGTATATATTGTTTTTCAGACGAAGTGTTTCGTTTTCAATCCGAACTTCACAAAGTGTACTTCCATTCAAAATCTGAATTTAAACTTATGGTTCATTTCATCCCCTCCCCCAGCACCAATCTTCAATTTTGAAGGGAGGGAATAAATGGGTCGCCCCAAGATCATAGCAAACAGCAAAATAGCACTGTTTCCCCTTGTTCTCATAATTTTTTCCCATTATTTTTACACAAAACTGAAAAGAAATTAAAGTGTCACGTTATATGTCAGTCCCCATCACTGCCTTTCCTTTCTCTTTTTGGACAAAGCTAATGAGCTAATAGGAAAGAGTAACTAACAGAATAAACTGAAACACTACCAGACATCAGTAGAGACTAAGGCTTTGAAATGGGGTTAGGCAGGATGATAAAAAAAATAAAAGTTTGGAGCGGAAAGGTAGGGTAAGGGGGGAGGGAGCAATCTGTAAAGAAGTTAAACAACATGTGAGGTTGTGCTCAAAAAAGCAGTGTTTGTTTAATATATTTATATAGATATATCTTGCTGCATTACTTTCCTTTACAACAAAATGAAAAAGAACACAAACGATTAAAAAAATTAAATAACAGCTGCATACTAGATAATGTGAAAAGATAGTTATGGGGACACAGACATATGATCTGATATTTTGATTTATTTTCAGTTTTGTGCGAAAAGAATAGAAAAAAACAATGAGAACAAGGCGAAACAGTGCTATTTTTCTGTTTGTTATGATCTTGGGGCGACCCATTTATTTCCTCCCTTCTAAATTGAAGATTGGTGCTGGGGTAGAAGATGAAATGAATTATAAAGTTAAATTTCAGATATTGAATGGAAGTACACTTTGAAGTTCGAATCGAAAAGAAACACTTCGTCAGAAAAACAATATATATACCTAGGGTGAAAATAATCCTCAACTCAATCCCCAGGTTAGACGTCATATTAGTATAGTGTGAATGGTATATTTGGGTGGGGAGGGGGATACTTCGTCTAGTTATAAGGAAACCCATTTCCCCACTTTAAATAAGTTTACTATTCATTTTGTATCAAAGAGTTTTTGTTTTTTTTAAACATTTTGAACAGTTTTGAATTAAAAAAGAGTGGTTGTGCGGGGAAGAAAGGGGTAGGGGGTGAACCTGTCAAATCTATAAGCTCATGCCAGCTCACTTTAAACATATTCATGTTTGTTTACTACTTTTTAGACCATCACGAGCAAGAGAACTTAGTATTTAAATAAATAGAATCTAAAAAAATATCATTTTTTTCCTATACAATTATATTCAAAAATTCAAAAAAATATGATCCCATTAAAATCCCAATCTAAAAATTTGTACAAACATAGATGAAATACATAAAAATTTTTGAGAATTTTTTCAAAAAATTCATTATATGTTTTTTGAGAAATTTAAATTTGAAATTTAAATTTCATTTTTTGAAAAAGAAAATTTTTATCAAATTGGTCATGTTGCATATCAGATTAAGCGGCAACTAACGTACTTTAAAATGCCATTTACCAAATCGTTCTATCTATATTTGGTGCCGAGTTATGGTCCCTTTTACGTACCCTTATCCAGGGAAAAACGAGGGTTTTTCCAAAGTTCAAAGTCTCATAAATGAAAAAATAATAGAGATAAAAATCCAAAAATTGAGACTTTTGATTACCTCAAGGGGTACAATTGATGAGCCAAATGTGAAAGAAATACAAAAATGTAAGGTAAAATTTTTCTCAGATTTTTGATCACTTGACGTGGAATGACCCATCTGTATATGGCTACTCTTGAACACGAGGATTTTCTGGTACGATTGAAAAAAAACTGATCATTTATGAAAAACTACTGGTAGAAGTTTTGTTTCAGTTGGATATTTTGATTTTCCAAATTATCCTCGAAATACTTAAGCACCGACTAAAAAAAATATTTTCAAATAAGCTGGAAACAAAGTGAGGCTATCACGACAAATTGATTTTCCTGATCATTTGCCTGATACGAGAATATTTGCAGCAGGGTAATTGAGGACGGCGAGCATTGTTTTGCTCCGAAACATAGTTTAATCAAACTCTTTCTAAAATACTGTAAGGTTACCATCAACTGTCACTAAAATAAATTTAAGTGTTTTATGTAGAAAAGTATGTTTCATATGACGAGGGCATAACTAAAAAAACATTTCTTATAAATAAAGAAAAGTAGTCATACATACCTATTAAAAAATAATTATTTTTTTTTTTTTTTTTTTTTTTTTTGCATAATTCCACTAGAAATCACATAAGACATCTTGTCCTTGACCTCTGTGTAGGCATTACCTTTCTTCTGAATTGCATTTTTACTGTACTGATCGCAAGAATCCATTTTCTGCAAATATCATGGTTCTCTGCTTAAAATTGGCATTGCTGCTTAAGTTTTGCACACCAGTGTATATCATCAAACGATTTTTATGCACAATTCATTAATTTAGTGGTATAACAGAATTGCCAAATTAAAAGTAAATTAACTAGAACTACACAGACTCAAAGTAATTAAAGAACATGTACCAATAAAGTGTCTTAATTTAATTTTTTTCGTAGGAACGTCTTTAATATAAACATAATATAATTTATGAAACTCAAACCAAGAAATATAAGTATAACATGTTACGATTTTGTCTGACATCTTTCATTGTAGTTATCGCACTTCTTGCACTTTTTCAATAAAGAAATGATTAACATATATTATTTTTTCTCCCTTTGCTTGAAAAAAATCATTCTCATACCCAATTATGTACGTCACAAGCTATACTTAGTAAATTAATATACTGCAAATAAATAAAGAAAATGTTTTACCTTTCTTTTTCATGAACATAGAAAAAATCTTATGAAATGAAGAGATTTTTTTTATGCAGGCATTGCTTGATTTTAGTTATTTCTGATATATTCTTATAGAAACTAAGGGCATAAAAAATATTAGCGATCACTTGAGGTAAAATGTAACTCTCCAGTATTTAAGGGGAAAAAATACTTTACTGCTACTGGAATCCATCAGAGCGTCGAAGTTAATGTGACAGAAGAATCTGATTTTTATCTTAAGTTTCTTTCTGGAGAAGAAAAAATTAAAATTTCTCAAGATTATATCTCCTTACACTCCATTTCATTTTCACGAGATTTTTTCGAGCTCAAAACCTTGAAGAAAATCGGAAAATATTTTAAAGCTCTTAGTAGTAGAATAAATACAAAAAAAAAAATATTTGAAAGTTTCTAGAAAATAGTTTTTGTTTTTCTGATTTTTTGCTTTTGATGGATAAACTTTGCTCGTCTTTAGATAATTATACTTCACATAGGAAACTTTAGCACCATACAGCATATATGTTTATTTCAGTTTGGCAATGCATTCAGTTATAACTCGCGTCATTAGATATGTATCAACCAGAGATCTACTAAGTGTGTTTCATTAATAATGTTTTCTTAACTCCTTCAGAAACATTATTAATTTTTCAAAAATATTCCATCATAAAAATATTAAAATTCAAAGTTTTCGAGTGTGCAATGTTAGATATTAAACCCATGTTTGTGAAAATTGCAACACCACGAAAGACTTGCGCGAGTGAGCTCAAATTTTCCGAAATTGCAAAGTAGGGCATGATATGAAAATGATTAGAGTTATTTGTTACGGTTTTGTAGGTAGGTTAAAATTTCATAGTGGACTGTAGCTTGGTGTCTTCATAAATGTATTTTCTTCATTCCATGCCTTAGGAATTTCACTATACGTATATTTATACAGTGAAGTAAATAAACCGAACTCTTCAATTCTTACGTAAAAAAAAGACATTTAATTACATAATTCCAAAATGTTATATATTATTCTCCGTCAAAAACGAGCTAAAAACTCAAGAACATTCCCTTTCATCGAAATATTTAAACTGTTCTATCTCTTTTCTTTTTTTGTTGCCATTACAAAAAACAATTGGTAGCGCAGACGATAAATGAATCAAATAACACAAAGAAATATGAACATCGCAGACGGTTTATAAATTCGCAACATTATTATTATTATTATTATTATTATTATTATTATTATTATTATTATTATTATTATTATTATTATTATTTGAATTTAGAAATGATAAAAACAGCCAAACTCCCAAGGATCACTTGTGCAAAATCCTTGAAATAAGCACAAAAATTACCCTGTCCGAAACATAGTTTTGTCCCTCATGTTATGACACACTAATAGATAAATGTGAATATCATGCCTCGCTCTACAACTCTCGCGTTTCGAAATGTTAAAATATTTCAACCTATCCGAGGGATGGAACATGTCGAGTGCGAGTTTTTGAAAAAACCAATATTAGCCTCAAACATTGTTGAAAAGGAACTGCTTGTTCTTGCCCAGGATTTGGGTTCGGATCAATAGGTTGCTCCTGCTTGTTGAGCGAAAAACGATTGTGACGGTGAGTGGCCTGAGTGCGTGTTTCACGTCACTCCCCTAAGTGGAGCGGGAGAAATCTTAGACCTGACGGAACATGCATCATTATTCTGCAGACCTCGCACATTTTGCCTATGATGGAGGACATATTCATCCTGTTTGACTTTCCAGAGCTGTTTTAGATGCAGCGTCTGTATTTTTTTTTTTTCAATCTGTTATAACATTTCTCTTATTGTCGCATTGGACATTCAATAAATAAACCGACAAAGGATAGATATACTTACAAGAGATTTTACACTGCGTTAGTTAACGAAAAGAGAAATAATGGCAAAAAGTACCGTCCAAGCAGGGATGGATACAAGGGAGGGGCGGATAGGGCGATTGCTCCTCTCTTGAGACCCTTCCATCAGTAAATCATTGAAGTACAAAAAACTTAATTTTAGACGAGTTTTAATGATGTTGAAGAAGGGAGGTTGGGCTCTCGCCTAGAAATCTTTCGAAAATGAAGTCCGAAACCTATGTGATCAAACTCTGCAAACAATAATACATAAGAAAATGTAAGAAATGAAATCAATTGCCCCTCGAAAAATTTCTGGATCCGCCCTTGCGATCAAGTTAAATTATATTCCCCAATAGTTTTATTTTATTTGAAGATAAATAAATGAGCAATGCTTATTCTTTATTTTGACTAATTGGAATTTGAAAAAAAAAAGAAAAATGTATATAAAATCGTATTTTTTTTTTTTTCAACTGTGCAATTCCATGCAAGTGTGGAAAAGCGTTGAAAAAATCAAATTAAAGCAATGCGTCTGTTTTGCATATTTTTTGGTTTAAAAATGTTAGAAGTTTATTATTTATATTTATTTTTTTGTCAAGAATGTAGTATTCTTAGTTTTGGCAGAACTTTGAAGTTGGAAATGGAATATTTAACTTTTGGTTCAGCAAATGATCAATCTTAAGTTGTTAAGTTTCACTTTTTTTCTTTAAATAACTGTTTTAAAGGAATAATATTGATTATTACACTTTAAATACATAATCTGAATTGCTAAAACGAATGTTTTCTCTTAAATTAAGTGATTTAATTAAACTTCAAAAATGCACTGTTCGATGTAACGTAAGTTACCAAAAACATGCTAAAGTTAATGATGTGCATAAAGAAAGGGTAATGTATGTTAACAATGCTATATTTTATATCTTATAAGTGTGTATTAACAAATAGTTAAAGTTTTTTTTAATATTGTTTATTTAATTTTTTGTGCTACAATCAAAACATGTAGCGTAAGTTACCGACATACACAGGTAATGTAAGTTACCTAAGTAGAACTTAAATACTTGTGTTTATAAAGAACATAAATTGTGAAATAAACCTATAGGGTTAGTAGGAGTAATTTATTCAAGAATTCCTTTAAATGTACTGTATTTACTTAATTTAAATTAATCATATTTCTTAAAATGTCTCTATTTGTTAATAAGATTACAATACACCTAGATTATAAATTTCATGTTTCTTTTAAGGTATTAATTCTCTCTAAATAATAGCACTGTGCATTCAGAATATTTAGGAGGTAATTTACTATAAATTATTCAAAAATGACTTATCTTATGCTTTAAAGTTTTAAAATATGTTTCGGAAAGAAACAAATATAAAAATATTTTATCTCTTACAGGTGAAATATATTTTATTCTGCTTTAAAATGCCACTGAATGCAGACAAGATGCACTGTAAAAAGGGTATGAGAAAAGTCTGTGTTGATATTACAGATTTATAAATAAAAGTCACTCTTGATGGTATTGAAATATGTTAGAAAAAGCAAAATTTATCAAAACTATTTTCTGAAGATCAGCACATTGACAATCACCATTTAAGAACTAGAAATGGACAAACTGTGGGGTTTCGTTTAGTTAAGTATTTCAAGGAACAAGAGAAAAAAACAGAGATAAAAGCCGGTGAATGTTGTGTGCGAAAATACATTGTATCCTTGAGTTGTGACGATTATTGAAGAAAGCGAGTTTAAAGTAAAAGTAATGGCTGCTGTTGAAAACTATTATAAATGGCCAGAAACGACAGATGAAATTTATTTTAAGAAAGAAAACGTGATTCGAAAAATTGAACTACCTGAACTTGTTAATTACAGCAACCAGTATGCATTTTAAAGTCTTATGTTATGTAATATTTTTGATTGGTCATTGAATTTGGTATTAAATTTCTATAAATTTCATTCATAATTGTTAATTTTGAATATTTTGATCGAAACTAAGTTGTAATTTTCATTCATTAATTTTTGTAATAAAGATATCCTAGTAAGTAAATTTTGTAACGTAGGTTACAAAGTTAAAAATTCCCATAGTTCTCAATTTTTGAATTTCTGAAAATAAATTTCTAAGCATTACAAGGAACTGATAAATTATACTTCAAACAAGAAAACAGCTGTAATAGAGCAGAAATTTGCCTTAGAACCAATTTTCATATTATGTCATTCCCTTTTTTGTCACGTAAGTTACTGCCTTATTTTCGACTGCTAAATTTTGTAAAATTTTAATGCATCGAATATTTTTGCATTTTAATTTTGCTTTTGACTGTCATTTTCATAGAATGCTTTTATACAAGGTTTGGATAACAATATTTGTCTGTACTGAGGTGCAAAATGCCTAAGAGTTTGTCAAAATGTAACGTAAGTTACCGTGGAATTGCCCAACTGTCAAACACGTACTGAATAGTGTTCATCGATGGTGTGAAACGTTAACCCTAAAATATAAGGAAGTAAACTACGTACGAGTTATGATGAAGTTTATTAATTAAAGCTTAATTAATTGTCATTATTTACTACAAATGCGTTAAATCCAATTATAAATTGCAGCATGATCAGCATTGTGTTGCTTTTTAGCCTACTTTCCCGTTAAAAATAAAAGAAAGACGAAAAAAGTATTAAAAGTAGCTTAATGCATCGAAAAAATATCGCCAAGTCCAAAAAATATCGCCAAGTTAAAAAAAATATCGCCAAGTCCAAAAAATATCGCCAAGTTAAAAAAATAAAGAGGTAAAATGAATATCGAAAAATTAAAAATTTGAAAGTAGGGTATTGAGATGGGGAATTTGTGTGTCTGTCGGTCGGTCTGTCGGTCTGTCGGTCGGTCTGTCTGTCCCCCCCTAATAACTTTTGAATGAACATTCCGATTTGGACAAACTTTTTTTTGTTGGAAAGATCTCGGCGAGTACAGCTCATTCCCATATTTGATTTTTTGATTTGAACAATTTTTGGTTCAACTTTGAGCCGTTCAAATAACCGGTCCCGCGATACTAACTTTTTAATGAACAGTCCGATTTGAACAAACTTTTTTTTGTTGGAAAGAACTTTTCAAGGATACTTCATTCCCGTATTTACATTTCCGATTTGAACAATTTTTCGTTCAACATTGAACCGCTCAAGCAAGCTGTCACCCCTAATAACTTTTGAGTAAACAGTCCGAAAAAAAATGACTGACTGTGCAGACGATTTTTTGTTTATTTATTCATTTGTTTTATTGAATTTATTATTATTATTATTATTATTTTTGGCAGACGATTTTTTTTGTAACAAAAATGTTTCATTCACTAGGGCATTTTATTCTTTATTTATATTTAACAACTGGCAACGGATTAAAAGTGAAATTCGAGACATTTTATCAACGGACGAGTTTTTTTTTTCTTTTTTTTTTCTTTCTTTGATAAAATGTGTTTTGATGTACTTTGTACTTTTAATTTTTTTTTGAAAACAATTGAGGAATTTTTCTACGGAAGAACTGTAACAGTTACATTCTTTAAAAGGTGCGACAAAACTTTATTTATTCATTTATTTACTTTTTATGTGTCTATTTCATCTGATTAGAGAGGTATATTTTGCTTTTAGAAATCAGCTTCAAGTGCTAAAAAGGTATGTTTGACATAATTTTTAGTCTTAGATAATCAAGAGAATAATGATCAGATGCTAGAATGCCGATGTCGATGTACGGGAAAGTAGGCTCGTTTAGTTCTTGACAGAACTTCTTGTTAACTAAGCAATTAATTCCCCAAAATAAAGTTTTTAAATTTATATTCATTAATCTTACTTATTAAATTTAAAGAAACCGGGTCATTTTGGAGTCTACATCAAAAAAAAGTTAATAAATAAAATTTTTGAACACATTTTTATTTGAATAAATTTTAGTAGAATTTTCTACCAATGAAAAGTGGCATTTCATGTTAGGGTAACGGAGGAGAGAAATTATTGCACGATGCAGTTCAATGTGCCATTAAAACAACCAATTAAGTCACAATGTAAAACGTTTCAAGATACTACTTTTCATTTTGTATTAGAGACACTTGTAAACTAAATACTAAAAATTTTAGTATTTTTTGTAAATTAAGCAAACTATTAAGTAACATTAGGAGCTACACCAGGTGTGTGACATGTCATGAAGGACAGAATTCACATGCTTTGAACTAAAAAAAAAAGAGTTAAAATAAAAGTTATTTTAAAAATTGTTTATAGATTTAAATAGATTTAGTTTTACTAAAATTAGAAAATACCGGAAAACGAATTATTCTATGAAACTTTTATTGTAACTTGCATGTGATGACAATGTTACACTTTTGAAAGAATTATTAATTTTTTTTAAATTCAGAGCTGTTGGGAAAATTAGTAACAAAAATAGTTTGATATAGTATTATTATATATTGTATAAAATTACATAGACATGCGTTTTAGTGTTATGTTTTCAAGTTAAAATTTAATAATGAAATGCAATTAAAATAGAAAAATATATTTTCAATTATAATTTTTTTTTAATCTAACAATTAATCTTAAATGTCATCAGAAAAAAGTCGGTGCATGTATTTTTCATGAAACAACATAAATCTTCCGTAAAAATTGTTCGAAGAAATTTTAAATCAATAAGATTATTTTTTAATGTTTAAAATGAGAAAAGAGGAGAAAAATTAAGATGTTTAAACACCTTATGTTTGAATCTTATGCGGTAGATTTAAATAATGCATGAGAGCAAAAAATAGAAGAAAGAAAAGTATTTACGTTATTGTTTTTTTTTTTTTTTTTTATATATATCAACTTTATTTTAAAAAAAATGTCTTTATATTTTTCAAAAATGTTTAAAAATCCTTTTTTGCGAAAACAAATTACAAATTTTAGGCTTTGTGAATGATAGTTAAGTTGGATATTTTTTGTGGTATGGTTGGGTCTATAAGGGTAACATTTTATCAACTTGATTTTTTTTTTTTTTTGTCTTTTTCTCTCTCTTTCATTCCACACATACAGACACACATCTGAATAGAGAGGGAGGGAAAAATACAGTGACGTTTAAAAAAACTACATTATTTAACAATTACCATAATAATTTACATCAAATTACACTAGTCTTTCAATTGCCGTTGTAAACTCTCCTCATCGAATCATAGAAAAAAATTTCGAATTAAAAAAAAAATGTTTTTACTCAGGGTGGAGTGTGCACAAGAAAAATAATCTACGGAAAAAATAATAATAAGTATTTAAAAAATAATAATGACTAAGATATACCTCAAAAAGAAGGTCTGTATTCTGATGTATTTCATTTGGATTCAAGGTTTTTAAAAAAAATCGGACCTATTTGAATATATTTCTTTCTAGCATAACACAACTTCGCAAAAAAAATGCAAGTAAATAAAGTTCATTAAAGTGAACAAATGTCGGATATGACATTATTTTCAAAGTTATTTTAAAATAACTTGTGCTAGTGTTGAAGAGAAGTGCATATTTCTCCATGAATAAGAGTTTACTTTCTTCTTACAAAAACACAGTATTGAAACTTGGATTAAATAAAATAATTGGAGGCTGTCCGAGAAACACAAAGAAAAATTCAAGTAGGTGTCTTCTCTTAAAAGTAAAAGTATCTCATCAAATTCAGGAAGACCAAAAGTATTCTCTCTCTTTTTTTCCCACATTCCAGTACTTTCGAAAAAGCCATCGGCATTAACCTTTTAAGTCACCTCTTCTTCTCTCAAACTTTACACTCGTCGCCAAACTACGGTTTTATGAGGCACAATCTTTTGTTGTTTCCATCAAAAAATAATGGGACGAAATACCTTTCAAGCCTTTTAGTAATGTCACTCTAAGAAAGCAGAGGAAAATCCAGAAGGAAAAATACCAAATACTTCGAAAAGATTGCTAAAACATTGCGTTAAAATGCTTTTACACACATGGGTCAGCTTAGCGAAGAGCTACCTGGAATATAGATAGCTGCTTTGGATTTTACTTTGAAGAGCAAGCAGTATGGCTAATGCTACATTTTTTGTGTTTTGGATGCCAGCTACTAGATTTTGTTTATGCTTGCTGTCAAAGAAAGAGTTCAATAAGAAAAAGTTTATTTTATTTTGCTTCCATATGATGGATGCAAGTAGTGCTTATTGTTTCTGATATAAGTTTGAGAAAAAGTTCTTTATCTGCAAAACAATTCGTCGAAATAAAAAAAAGTCCTTTTCGGCCCACCCTAGTACCTATGTGATAAAACACGAGCCAAAATACACTGTCCTGCGCACTGAAAAGTAATTTATAAAAGATTTTTACTATTTGGTTTTGAATATGACACCATACTATGAGTAGCCATCAGGATCAGCGCTTTTTTCCATGCGTTAAATAAAAGCTTCCGTCACTCTATCCCGCACATTCAGTGAGGTATCCTCCACAGTTGTAAGCATCCTCTCCTTGAGTACACATCATCATACCGTGGTAAACTTCATGGAAAGGATACATACAGCAGTGGAAGAGATCCCATTAAACATGCTGGGTTGGGTGGTGGAAGCTTTCATTCGACGTGGAGAAATGCGGTAATCATGATGGCGACCGTCTGTACGGTGTCATATTTAAAACCAATTAGGGGCATATACGGTATGGTGAATGGCATACGTCTTTTTTTTTCTGTTTTTAGTGTTTATTTCAATATATTTTTCAATTAGTTTCGAAGTTATGTACTTTTTATACCCTACTATTCATTATGCTAGACTCTGTACCATTATTAAATGAAAATTAAAAATCCGTTATTTAGTTTCAACCGTCAAACCACTCAAAGTACTTTGTTATTTATTGATTTTTGTTGTTATTTTATAGAGAGGGAATTGATCAAAAGTAAGATATGTTAAACTTTCCAAAAAAGGGAAAGTAAAAAACGCTGGGGGAAATAAGGATACTTTTTTTTACTGCTTATGCAGTCCACTTCTATATTGTGTGCTTGCTATCACTCCCTTACACTGTTAAAAGTGCTCCTGCAATTTTACGGTAAAATGTACTAGCATTCCTTCTGTCAGTACTTTATACCGTAAAATCCTGTTTTAGTGTAAAAGTTAATGGTAGAAAAAACAGGTGTTGAAAGCGCGAGATGCGAGCAACATGGATCGAACCCTTGACGCTATTTTCGCTGACTAGTTTCTACTATTCCAAACGGGACACATAAGTTGAGTCGCATTGGGGGTGTTCAGTACTTCACCCAATTAGTCACATGGAGTATAAATTGGCTCTGTGAACTTTTCTGTAAATATTTTTTGTAGGGTGAATTTTACATTTTGCAGTAATAGTATTTACCGTACTATTTCCCCGAATTTTTAAAGGTGTACAAAAATTTAAAATAGATTATTTAATCGTATTTTATTTCATACAACGGCAAACAGGAAATTGATTAGTCGTAATTGTACGCGAGCATTACGACTTCGATATTCGATTATTTCATCACATGATAAAAAAAATAACCTGCATTGAATGTATAGCATTACATAGAAACATGTAAGGACAACGATATTAAAAGCATAATTTGACTTCAGTAGCAGATACGACTTTTTGAAATATCTGAAAATACCCGTCGCCTCTAACCTTTTAAGTCACTTTTATCGTTCAAACTTTCCACTCCCCGTCAAACGGGAGTTTCATGAGACGTAATCTTTTGTTCTTCTTCTAAAAAGTAATGGATCTAAATACCTCCTGGGCATTTCGGTAATACCTTAGCCAAACAAAGAGGAATGAAATAAACGAGAAAATAATGCTCGGAGTAGATGCTGAGAAAAACATGACGTTAAAAAGCTTTTACACCTACAGGTCAGTTGTAAGCCAAAGAGCTTTGAGAGTTAAGATTATTTGGATTTAATTCAAAAAGAGAGAATAGAACTGTGTTTGCTTCGTTTTTTCTTTGCATTTTCATTAATTTGTTTTTATTTTTTGACGCATTATTAAAGCTTTTGTGAATGGATAACTCAGTTTTAGTTTTTGGATGAAGGGAGGAAAATTATAGCAGTGAAAAGAATTAATCTTAATCTACACGTTTTCTTTATTTGTTTTCAGAAAAAAAGATAATGCGATAGTTGAAAGAAAGTTTACTTAAAAATATACGTTAAGTAAAATATGACGTTGTACAGTCAACATATTGAAAGCTGAGTTGTAAACTGAAGTCTTAAAATATAAAGAGATATTTTATACTTTTATTTAATTTTAAAGAATACATATTTTTAGATGTGTCTTCTTTCTTGCTCTCGGACTTTAAATAATTTAATTTTGAGTTTTAAAGTAAGAGCAAAAAGCAGTAAGTGAGTGAAAGTACAGAAATCGAGTAGAAATGCATAAAATCTTGCTTTCAAACAATGGTAAATTTTAAAAAATAAAACAGAAACGTGAGTTTACTCCAGAAAAATAATTGCAGACTTGGTGGCATAAAATTTATTAAAAGTTAATTTCATTAGGTGCTTTGACACATACAGAAATTGACAGAAACAAATTTAAAGAAGAAAAATTAATAAAAAGGTTGTAGTTTGTACGACCTTTCCTCATGCGTGTAGCCTGATCTTGTCTAAGTGGCTGATTAAACTATTTAAAAAAAAACTGTATAACTTAAGATATGATACTAAGTTTTATGTCTTCAAAAGCTTATTTTTGCATTCTAAAATATAGTTTCCAATTTTTCACTCCAAATTAATTTTCATTGTAGGTTAGGAAAACATAAATGTGATGTAGATACAATTGTGCGCAGTCTTTGTAGTTTGTACAGCATATGTTTTCATTGACCTTTTGTCTTGCGTTTTATCAATGGAAAACACAATTAATTTACAAAACATTTCTGTTTAATGTTTCCTTTGCTTCAAGCATCTTCAAATTTCAGTAAACGCAAAAAAAAAAAAAAAGAAAAAAAGAAAAAAAAGTATATTCTGCGAGGAAAGCTTGATTTGATAAATTTTTGGGTTCACTTATTGGAAAAGTACGTTTTTCTTTCGGAATAGCTTGTAATAATTTAGCCAATTAAGTCAAAGAAGATCCCAATAATAAAAATAAAATAAAGTGTAAAGCTGTATTAGAAAAAAATGGCATTTTTCTTGTAGCAAATGTGCACTTAGTATATTTTTAAATTTTCGTAATCATTGCACAGTACATCAATTATGATTCCAAAGAGAAATAATGTGTTTTTATTTTTAATTATCATTTTGAAATAGTTCACTGAACAAAAAAATGGAGAATAAATTTAAACCATATAAATAAATTTTAAGTTATTCTTATTGAAGTTTCAATTCCAACAGTTTTAGAGATTTAAAAAATTGGATTTTACGTATTTGAACAAGTTGAAATTAAATAAATATTATCTGCTCAAAATTAAATTTAAAGTAATCAAATATTAGTTTGACAGCACATATAAACTGATTTTATTTCCCGATACAAGGTTGTGCACTTCATCTTCAGCTATAAACGATAAAAATATCGCCGTAGACTCGTATTTTTCAGATAGATTTCAGATTAATATCAAGGAGGTTTCTGACTTTTAGTGGGAAACTTTTCTGTGTTTTTCAAATATGTTACTAGTAGAAATTAGGCACATTAACTGCCGATAATTCCCCGAGCTTGTTTCTGAATTTTTTCATAATGTATGCAAAATCATAATTGTCAGAAGAAATTGTATTCAACCCTTTTTTGTGCATACATTTCTGTGTATACATATATTTTCCTACAAAATAGAGACTTTAAAAAACACAAAAATTGTGTGTGGGTGACTCTCATTTAAAAATTTTAAAGAAAGATCCTTTCTCCTTTTTTTTTTGTTCCCTTGTTAGATCAGCTTTTTCTATTGTGAGTGATGCATTTAGATGGAGGAATTTTTGTTTGATAAAGCATGCAGTAATCCCTTCTTTAAATCCAAAATCTTTTTTTGAAACAAAATATAGAGCAAAGTCTACAGATGCATTTGAAGAACAGAAAAGAGTTAATCTTAAATAATGCAAGTTACATTGTTTCAGATTTGCTGATTTAGACAAAACAAGATAGAAAAGAAAGTAAAAGACAACATTAAAATTTTTCTCTATAATAATATTTTGCTCATAAAAATCAGGCAAGGATTATCAAAAGAAGGAAAGATTTAAAATGTACGATGCTACGTTCTAAAGATGAAACATTTTTTTAATAAAAAGTTCTTATGGTGGAAGAACAAATATTCGTTTTTCATCTTATTTCGTTCAGCTATGCCATTTTGAATTTTGCTAAAATGCGAGGGAGGAGAAGCAAAAACGAGGAAAGGGATATTTGAGATTCTATTATCTATGTCAGCTAGATATCTGAATGTTTATCTTTGAAATTGTTGTATTGAGCGCGTAATTTATTTAAAGTTAAATAAGTTTTTGAAAATTTCGTAACGAGCTCTAAAGGCAGAGCTGGAGCATGTAAACAACTCTGATTGTAAGCAACACCAGATAAACGCCACACCACTCGCTACCCCACTTGGAATAAATAAAAAACCACGTAAAACTACACGTGTATGAACTTCAGGTGTTTGAGAATAATACGAGATATTGTTCGTCCTACCAGGTATACGAGGGAATAAAAAAACACTAGAGAGAATTATAAAAACGGTTTTTAAATAAGTTTTCACAATAAGATGTTGAAAATATCCATTATTCATATATTGACATGAATACATCTAATAAATTAATTCTCTACCCTGTTTTATGTTACCACAACAGATCTTCCTTACTTTTTTTATTATATTCTGTGATGAACCCATCATTTTAGAGCATATCGTTCCAGCTACTGACGTGATCTAAAGTAGATCCGTAATCTAAAAAAAATTTTTCGTCAAAAAGCTGTTTTATGACACATTACTTTAATAAATAGCATCCAAAATTTCAACTCATTGACCCGGTAGGTTGAGCGTCGTGCCCTAGCAGCATAATCCCATCTGCCGATAATCGGCCATTCATCGAAACTCGATGAAATTCATCGAATCCGATGAGTTCTCATTGGGAATTGCTCCAATATGTGTCATCGGCCAAACAGAATCCGAGCAGCAAAATCCGATGAGTTTTGCTCGAAATACGATGAGATTTGGAGCAATTTACGAGCAGTGCAGTCCCGTACCGATGCATTTAGGATCAATTTTGGATGCTCGGCTTATTTTCATCGGGAAAGTGGATCGGAAGGATATCGCTTTCCGTTGATAAGTAGCTCAACGAAAACCGTGCTCGGATACTGATTGGAACGATGTCATCGTGCGTTACGGGATCAGTTTACGAGGAGTTCGATGATCGGCCGAGCAGAATCCAATGAGTTGATGCTACTTGGGTACTAATAATAAAAAGGGTATGAATTCAAATCCAGGCAGATAAGTTCCTTGACAGGTGTTTTTCTTTTGCATAATTCTAACTTTCCATCATCATATATTTCTCAAAGTTTTTTTTTTTTTTTTTTTGTGGATACACTATAACTTTAGGTATACTTGCTGCTATTCAAACAATTGCTTAAAAAACGTGCTTTTATCTTCCTTCTTTGAAGTGCGAGTGTTTTGCATGGCATTTATAATTCTTGATTTCACTCTTTTTTCCCTTACATCAGATATAATTAAATGAAAAATTGTCAAAACTGTTCAAATATTTAGCAGAGTTAAAGCAGTGTCCGTATAATTCAATGATGTAGCAATAATATAAATCAAAAAAATAGATGCATTTTATTTTATATGCTAGAACTAAAACAAACGTATTTACAAAAACAACATAGCATCCAACAGACAAGATAACTTACAACAACATCGTCGATTCCAGACATCGTCAAAACATACCAGTCGACTATATATATGCTTTTAAGTGATGCAGAAATTTGCATACTGTTAAAGAAAACCGTGTTGCCAATTTACGACAGAATGTAATTTCCAACAAAAACACTTTGTGATAATATATAATTGAAGTTAAAAATCAACGTAAATACAGCACAAATTATGTAGATGTGGAAAGTACCTGAGCTACAACTGAGTATGCAAAGAAAAAATAATAATAAGCTAAATCAGTAATAGTGTGCGACCAATATTTTGACTTCCGTCCGCTCATCTTTCATTGAAAACATTTATCTTTATTATTAAATACTGAATTATTTTGTGTTTTTTGAGAAAGAGTTTCTTATTCTTTTAAATTTTACTTTATCGCATCTTTCTAACTATAATTTTCTAAGGAGAGACACTAACAAAAATCATTACTCTTAATTTATCTGTCTTCAAAGTTTGCCAAATTGCTTTCTAACTGCTTATTTTTGTAACTTATTTCGATAAAGCGCTACATGAAATCTCTTTATTTTTTATCTCGGACAAATTTTTATCCGAAAATCTTAAAATGTTCTGACATTTTCAGATCGATGGATTGTATTTTAAAAAAGGAACTGCGGTTTTTTTATTATTGTTTTTTTTCCATTAAATTATGATTAATAAAATTGATACGTCCTTTTAGTGAGTTAATTTTATTTATTTTTCAATATTTTCAGCTTTTGCGTAATTTATATTACAGTGAAATATCTTAAATATTATTTTGTTTAAAAACTTAACTAAAAAAGTAACAGGAAAATATTGTCACAGAAATGTTCCGTAAAATTATATTTTGGATAACACGATGACGCGTATATGCGTGTATCCAAAAGTGATATAAAAGAAAAGGGGGAACAAATATTAACTGATAAAATAATAATAGGATAAAAAACTATATTAGTTACAAATTCAGTGCATAAATAATCAGTTTATTTTCTTGTTTTTGACATAATGCATTCCTCTTATTTTATAATAGACTACATTGCGACATTTGTTTTTGAATAAAGTTATGTTATTCAATGACAAAAATGAATGTAATGAATTTATTTTTGTGTCATTAATCAACAAAATGTAAAAATTGCGTTTTTAGCTTTAAAAGGTTTCTATGCAAAAAAAAAAAAATAACGATAGTAATCAGGGCAGCAACTGTATGCTAGGCGATTGAAGTTCAATGCAACTATCCTAAAGGGCTAAGGGCATGCTAACTTGTAGCTAAAAAATCCTTTCACTTCTAAAGGTCTGACCACCGATGAGATGGAAAGGTGAACACCCGGCTTGCAGATAGAAAATTAAAGCATCTATTAACTTCAGGGATGCCAATTTGCCTTGCTGATGTGTCTTAGCCTCCAAATTAAAGTTACACTAAATAAGTTAAATTTAGTTCTACTAAAATAAAAGACACATCTGTATAAAATTGTTACTTTTCCTCATCGTTCAAGTAGAATAGTATTAACTGGTTGCTTTCCAGATCCATGCCAACCGTGGCCAGACAGTGCTTTCATAAAGTCTTTGTACAAGGGTTACAAGGTTTTTTTTTTTTTTTTTTTTTGCTCAAGGTCCTATAGGCTATAAAATAAGAACGGATGAATGTTCAAAATATACTTTATTATCAAAAGTAATGTACAATATAGGTTTCTTCTCTACACAATGACCTTGAGAATTGACGCATTTGTTATATCTGTGTGAACAATCTTGAACAATCTTTACAATTTCCCTCCGCGTAAAATGCTCCCGCCAATGATTGGAGGTGGGTTGTGACGGTGTCTTTGAGTTCCATGTCACTTTTAAAACACAATGTCTTACCAGACCCCAAAACAAGCAAAGAGGCCTGCTGACTTCTGGAATTGTTCCCGAGCCAGAGTAGATACATCTATCCGATTTAAAGTGGAATGGTTACGGCTTCCGTTCGTACAAGCGCCATTAAGGTGGTAGTCCGATCTGGCTCAACACACATGCCTTAAGACCCGTTTATAAGGCAGGCCAACATCCACTCTACACATTTACACAGAGAAAAAACAAAGGACAAGAGGGAGTGAAAATACTTCCATGCCCGAAGCAGGATACAAACCCAGGGCTCCTCTCATACCGGTCAGAAACAGGCCCGTCATTTAGGGGGCAGGGGGGTCAATTGCCCCCCCCCCGGCTTTGAGAAATCAATATATTTACATTTAAGCTGGCATGGTTTTTAATATTTTTCGATGAAATTGCATTGTGTTTGGACCTTTTGCCCCCCCCCCCCCGTGGAAAAACTGAAAATGACGGCCCTGGTCAGAAACTTCTGATCACTAGACAAGAAAGACGGCTCTCGTTCATTTTATGGTGTCAAACTGCTTATTATGATTGAATAGTAGGAGATTAAGATGCAACATTCGAAAGGTATGCATTTAAGGTAATTATTTCAAATCCTTTTACTTTCAATAATACTATAACGCATGGATTTAAAAATTAATTTCATTGTACATTCTGGAAACTATCATTCGTTTGAAACATATATCAGAATTCTTATAGGTTTTAAAAATAATAAAAATAAATATTTTTCCTCCATATTTAAAAGAAAAAATAAAACTCTAGATGTTGTATCTATAAGTATAAAATCAATATAGAGGAAGGAGAGATTTTTTAAATTTAAAAGAAACTTCTAACTATAAGTCAATATTGATATGAACAGGGAATATCGTCATTCACTAAATTTGTCCTTCTTAGCAAGAATGGTCTATTCTAATTTTCATTAAACATTTATTCTTCATTTCAGCAGAATTGACTAGACCATCAATTTAGCAAAATGTGCAAAATATTTTCTGAAGAAGAACAAAAATAAAATATACACAGTCCAGTCACATTATTGTGACCACCACGTACTTTCGACGTCAAATTACCAATCACAAAAAGCACTTGGTAGCACAATGCAGTTGGGGGTGTACAAAGGGTGTGTGAGGGCTCTGGAAACCATTTATATCATTGGCGTGTACCGTGCATAGCAAAATGGGACTGTCAACAATTAGCGACGTGGAAAATGTGGTACACCAGGAGCCATAGATGACAGAGGCGACCGACGGCTGCGGAGATACGTTCGGGTTAATAGACGGGCTACCGTTGAGCAACTGACCCCCCAGATGAACCAAGGGGCTACCAACATCATCTACCAAACTACTATTTAGTGGACGTTGCTGTCTCTGGGCTCCCGAAGCACAAGACTGGTGCATGCAGCTATGCTGACTACTGTCCATCGACGACGAACACTGGAATTTGAACGCCAGTACCGCAGCTGGACGTTTATTGAGTGACAACAGGTAGCATTTACTGATGAATCACGTTTTATGCTCCATCGGGCAGATGGACGTGGGCGAATAAGGTGTGAAACCTCTGAAACCAAACACCCTCAACCATTGCCGGAACGGTCCAAGCTGGAGAAGGGAGCATTATGGGCTGGGGAATGTTTTCCTGGCATTCTCTGGGCTCACTCATCATTGTGGAAAGCACGATGAATTTACAAGTACGCATCTGTCTTTGCAGACCATGTCCACCCCTATATGTGCAATGTTTTTCCTCAGGAGGATGGCATCTGCCAGCAGGACAATGCGAAGTGCCATACAGCTACCAGTGTACGTGCGTGGCTCGGAAAGCACCAGAATGAGTTTACCCTTCGTCCCTGGCCAGCAAACTCTCCTGATTCAAACAGAATAGAGAATATATAGGACCATCTCGATCAGGTTATTCGCTCCATGGATCCTTATCGCGTAATCTAGCCCATCTGGCCACAGCATTGGAGTCGGCATGGCTCAAATTACCGGTGAACACCATCAGGGCTCTAAATAAATCTCTTTCTACACGTTTCGCAGCAGTCCGCTCTGCGAAAAGTGGTTTTTTAGGCTTTTGACAGGTGGTCACATTAATGTGACTGGACTGTGTAGTAATAAAAGTGGTTTGAAAGAGTATTTTTTGTTAATAGCCTCAGAGAGCAAAATGATTTAAAAATTGTGAGAAATCAATACTTTATTTTTATGCGATAAATGAGTGAGATTTTAAAGTGAAAAGATTTTTTACAATATAGATGAGTTTTTTTTTTTTTTTTTGCTGTGTTATAAAACTTTAACTTTTGTCATAATTTTTTTTTTTTGCAATCTATTTGAAACAACATCAAATATTATTCTGTAAAATTATAGTAGTTAGAATTTGAAGTAAGTAATACTTTGGAAAACAGTTGAGAAGGTAGATAATTTCCCTATTACGGGGGAAAATGCTGCGAACAATAGTTAGCTAAACTACTTGAATTTATTCTATCTTCAGTGTTTATAGTGAACATAGATGTCTATTAAAAAGGCTAGTTAAGGCGAGTTCAACATGTGAAGAAGTGAAAAAAAAAATTGCTAAATATAAAATAGTGCCATAAATAAACCAAATGTTTTTTTCCTAAATATTCATAGCAATTTTTTGCACAGATAGAAAAAGTATAAACTCATATTATTTATCAGTATTATATTCCGAAAAATTTTTTTTCAATTGTCTTTATATGTATAGATAGTTTTCAAACATTTTTTTTTTTTTTGACTAAAGGCACAAACTAAGCAAATAGTGTTACAAAAGTGTTGATAGTTCATGTAAAGTTTTCAAAATATTTGTATTCGTTAACGTAAATTTATTTCTAAACTTCGCATATGATTATTAAAATCAACTTTAGAAGTAAAATGATACTAGTTGCACCATCTCTAAATTTTGAAAAGTTGTAATATCTAGTACAAAAACCACATTCACAATTTAAACAAGGATCGACTTTAATGTTTATACACATTAAAACTCAATATAAAAAACTTTTCATTTTAAATTATCCCTTATCAAACGTATATTGTAGAACGAATATAATAATCTTAGATGCCCTAAAGCAAAGTCCACGAAAAAGAATTCCGTTAATAATTTAATATTAAATACAAAACCCTTTAAAATGCTGTCAGTAAAAGACATTTAAAATTAAAAATTATGCATTTTCATGAAAATAAACTGTTGCAGTTAAGTAGAATGTACTACTAAAAGACAATATTTTATGAAACTATTAACGTCTGAATGTCATTCTTTGAACTATTTAAAAGGAAATATCGCAAAGTCTCAGAGGCTAATGAAGAAAAATGCATGGTACAGGGAAGATATTTTAAGCTTTATTATCAGTTTACTCGAATTATTATTATGCCTGTAACTAGATAACTCTGTGTCCTAAAAAATAGCTTTAAAAGAGTAGTAATTATTTTTCGTTAAAATTCTACCAAATTGCACTTAAGTATGTCTGAAAATAAATTATTAGATTATTAGAAAGCTTTTGAGTTAAATATTTCATAAATAGACAATGTTTTTAAATTGCAGGCAGACACAAGTTAAAGTTTATTGAACATGATTTGATGCGCCATTTTTTAATTAAAAAAAAGATATTTTTGGATAAATTGCATCTTAAAATGTAAATATTGTGGAAGCCGAATCTGATCAGTTAAAAAGAAATAAATACCTAATATAGAGAAAATTATTCTTTTCAAAATTCTTTTGGAAAACACCCAAATATAAAATTCAAAAACAAAATATGGTTTCCTGTTATTCAATGGTTATAAAAATATAACTATAATGCGTTTAATTAAAACAATAACTCAATAAAATATTTATATGAACCATTGCCTATATTTTATTTTCGATGAAAAGTAAAACGTTTCTTATTAACTGATGTAATGATATATAATGATAGTCAATCTCCTACCCTCGTTAATGCTAGTTTTATAAATAAATATATGTGAGATCAGTTGGTGTAAAAAAAAAAAAAAAAAAAAAAAAAAAAAAAAAAAAAAAAAAAAAACGGAATAAATTTAAAAACTCAGTTACTGCACTGGTATACCTTTAAGCTCAGAAGCTCAAAATTACACAAGTGAAATTTTTTAAACTAAAATGTTGGTATCTTGTTCACATGTAGAAGGGATTCTTAAAGTTCTCTTCTAAAATTTGCCAAACAACAGTACAGACATCATCATTGTCTGATGATGAGACTGTGAAAAAATATGTGTATAAAAGTATAATGATTTCACATGTTCCTCTGAAGAGGGTCTCACTAGTTTTATTTGTCACGTAAAAGGTTACTTAAATCATTTTATGAAATACATTCTCCGTTAAGTTTAATGGGCAATTCAGGTGTTTTCATTCGCCCCATAAATACTCTTCTGTGGGAAAAATGGAAAGATCCAAGTTTTCGTCTATTTATTTTAAGATTGAAATTTAATATTATCTGCAATTGTATGTGTGTTTTACATTCCATGTTCCATAATTTTGGTTTCAAATAATTTTTAATTACATTTGAAGAATCTTGCGGAAAGAATTCAACCTGTAACACTATTTTACAGAAAAAAATTTCCTTAAAATTTTCAGAATTTTTTGACAATAAATGAATAATGCTTCTACTCCAGCTAATTTTATATCTGGTCATTTATGTTGTAAGAAGATAATGACCCTCAAAGTCATGTGATTTTGGGATTTTTTTATTTTCAGAGTCAAATATTTCAATGCGCAAAATATCAACCACACATATTTTTATGTTTTTGGATACTACTCTTTAGTGAGTATTTACTAATGTATACACTACAGTGGTTCACTGTTGCCACAAGAAGATTTGGTCTGTCAAAGTTGCATTAAAAAACTATTTTTCGTATAACTTTGAGTGACCTCTGACCTTTGCGCCAAGAGTCGTCCACAAATATTTATGTACTTACGTTTAGTGGGGATATAGTAGAACACAAAATAATTGTCAGTTCTACGGTTCCCTCTTAAATAAAAAAGGATTGTCTAATCTAAGTTTTCATGTCAACCTTTGACCTCCCAAAACGGAGAGAATTTTTTTTTTTTTTTTTTTTTTTGGAAAATAAAAAAAAAAAAAAAACTCGTATTTAATAATTTTAAATAAAGACCATATTCTAAAATTTTCAGCAAAATCAAAAATGTCAAGTTGTTCGACTGCCTGATTCTTAAAAAAAACGGCTCTTAATCTCAACTTAAATAACAAGTAAATCGAATACTATGCAATAAGTTGAAATCATAAAACAAACGAAATAAAATATAGCAGTAATAGGAAGGTATATTTATCTCTAAATAAATATTGATATAGTTTCAGAGTCCCGTAGTTTTATTCTTACTTTCACTCATTAAATTATGATGATTATATTGAAAGGACAAATTAACTTTGTTTCAATAATATTAAACACGTAAAAAATATTTTGTGTAATATAAATTGAAGTTAAAAATCGTAAATGTTAAAGCAAGAAAAACATTGAAAAAATAAATAAATAAAAGACGTAAAATTTTAACACTTTTGAAACACCTAAGACAATAAAAGTTTATGATGTTTTTACGAGGTAGATGTACTATGTCAAGCTAAGGTATCTTCAAGCACTCTCTTTATTTTTTTGTTCCTAATAAAATACAACCGAAAATTTTCCTTTTTGAAAAAGAAAGTCTTTAAAAAAAGTTCATTCGAAAAAATGTCACCTTTCAAAAAATTTTGCTTCTACTTCTTTTTCTTACAAAAAACAACGTAACGTTTTTCTATTAACTGCTTTAAAGTTTTAAAATAGAGTTCTGAAAGATTTAGAGCAAGATAAATTACAAATTATAATTATAAATGCATGCTACTTTCTTGTCACTAAGTTTCTTAATCTGAACTCAAAGAAAAACCATCTATCTATATCAAAATATTAAAATTATTTTCGAATCCAAATAACAGTTTCGTGCAAAAACAAGCTAGCTCATTTTAAAAATTCTTGTACGTTACGATGTTTTTTCTTTTCTTTTTTTTTTTTTTTTGCACTGTCACTTTCTCTCTTTCTTTTCCAGAACTGAGGTCGAGTCATTGGATCTTGAATAACTTCAGTTAATTAGCTGATTGTTCAGAGGGAATTAAAGTTAACTATATTGCATAGCTCTGATTGTTTTAATAATTTTACATTTTTATCCACACAATTGGGAAATTTTTATGAAATGAAACGAAATCTGAGTCAAACAGTCATAAAGAACCTAACAGAAAGCGCATGAATCTATACTAATAATATAAAGCTGTAGAGTTTGTTTGTTTGTTTGCTTGAACGAGCTAATCTCAGGAACTACTGGTTCGATTTGAAAAATTATTTTTGTGTTGAATAGTCCACTTATCCAGGAAGGCTTTAGGTTATAGGAGTTATTGTTGTAACTAAAAATAATAATATAAAAAATTATAAACTCTACGAAAAGAATTAGTTTCCTCTCTTCTCGAGAGATGGCGCTCATAAGGAGTATTGCTAAGCTTTTGCAACTGTGGAGGTGCCCTCTACATTCAATGGTTGACAATCAAGCACTTGCTCTTGCCTTTGAATGTGGATTAGTTTCAACTCTTCTCGAGAGATGTCGTTCGTAAAATTATTTTTTTAGCAACTGTGTAGAGAGCGGTGGTTGACAATTGCTCTAGCCTCGAGAGTCTTGCTTCTTACCGCATGTTCAGATCACGAAATGATTTTCGTGTTTATCTTTGATATTCAGGTATATAATTTGTTCTGTAGAATTTTTCTATTAACTTTTGTCGTCCTTATTTCTGCATTGTTAGTATTTCTTCTTTATTTGTGGTTGTTCTTTGTAACTTTATTATTATATTGTACCTCAGGTACTTAACTAAGCACATAATTTAAAACCATAGTATATTTATATAGGTTATTGTTTTCTTATTCTTTTGACTTATTTTTTCTTATGTAACAGGTAGGTAAGTAGGTTTCAAATGAGTCAAACCTTCTTTTTTTTTTCTTTTTAATGATTTAAGGTAATTACTAATCTAAGTAAATAATATGATTCGTCTTATTTTTGTAACGTTTTTACTATTTTGTATCATTGGTACTAAACACATAATTTAACTGCATAGTAATTTTATATTGGGTAGTGTTTACTTATTCTTTTAATGTTTTTTTCCCTATGTAGCACATATATACGTTGGCTTCAAATGAGTCTAACTGTTTTTTACTAGTTGCATATAGATACTAATCTAAATAAATAATTTGATTTGTCATGGTTTAGTACAACATGGGTACTTATCTAAACACATAATAAAAGTGCGTGGTATTTATATATTGGATATTGTGTTAAACATTTATACAGAGGTAGCCCGTGCAACGCCGAGCCACGCAGCTAGTTTAATATAAAAAAGTTCAGATAATTTATATCCCGCATGCAAAGAAAACGAGGTGTCGAGCGGGATTTTAAAATTATTTGCAAATTTGATGTATTGTTAATCATACAGATACTAAGCGAGAGTTTCACGGTTATTATCAGTAACGAAACTACATGTTACATACAAATTTATTTGTGATTACGTACGCCAACATCAGTTTAAATTTCGTTCATATAGTTAAGGCGTTTTAAATCATTTCGTATGCAGTCAAAACAAATGTATTACGCAAATTTATTTAATTATTCTTTAAGATTTTACTGTATAATGTTTCTAGGTTGAACTTAACAGACATTGTAAGGCTTTCACACTTATGAATTGAGAAAAGTTGTTGAAATAATCTCTAAAACGACGAACATTTTCTTTAAATAAATAAATAAAAATAAATAATATATATATATATATATATATATATATATATATATATATATATATATATATATATATATATATATATATATATATATAAACTTTGACAAAATATGAAAAAACCACCATTTTTGCGTTTTTTTATTTAATTTTTTGAATTAGATGTTTTCGTAATGCAATAGTTTGTAACGTTTACTAATATAGCCTTAAAACATTGTGCTTTGATTTTGTTTTGGTCAGTTAATATCTTCCGGTTGCGCATTAACCCCAAAATTACCCAAAATAATATATTAAAGAAGGTACATTTTTACGCGTTTTTGATTTTTGATGAACAATTTTTTGTGAAACAACCGTAGTATTTTTTGAGAAAGACTGACAATAATATAGAAAAATTAACTACCATCACAGGTTCAGTCAATGTTATCCAGTTGCGAAAAGCCTTTAAAACTCTCATGCGTAGACGTCGGGCAGCAATTCAGGCAACATCGCTCGCCTGGCTACGGCTCTCTTCCACTCCATCGCCGCCTTCCTAGGACCATGTCAGCTGTCTGCCTATATTGTTTTTCCAGACTGCGCTTCTATGTAGTAATCGCAGTGTACTATTATTTAGTTCAATCTAGCTGTTTTGATTTTGAAAGCTTGCCCAATGACTAAGGTATTATTATCAGAACCATTATCTATCTGAGCCAATATTTAGAAAAGTGCCAATTTGAAATTAGAGTTTTCTGAAAAAATTTTTTTTTGCAGAAAAAAACTAATATTGGATTTTAAGTCTAAATTGGGTCTAAATGCAAGAAAATAAAAGGGGGAGGTCAAGGAAGTTATTTACCCCCTCCTTAGACTACTCACTTTTAAGCCATTACAGATCTGATGAATGTTACAGATCTGATGTTAATATGAGCTTCATATTTGAGTTTATGCTTTCAGTCTTCGTTAACATCTCTAAATATGATATCATTTCCTTGCATTTTTAACATAGAATTAAGATAATTATATTAAAATATATATATTAGGCTAAAAAATCAAATTTCATTATGAAAAAGCATTTCTTGGAAATAAAAATGAGCGATAAGGTTTTTAGATAAAATAAATTATGAGATTACCAAATCCAAGCTAATAAAACATTTGTTTTGTTTTAAAACAACACTCAACTTCAACTTTTTCAACACACAACTCTGCTGCTTGCTTTTCTTTAATTAGTTGCAGGAAATTTAATTTCTTGATCAGAAATTCAAATTTAGCATGCTAGTTATTATCTAGTTATTTAGCGAAGTTTTAAGAAATTGAGGCACAAAAATAAATAAATAAATAAATAAATAAATTAAAATAATAATAATTAATTAACTTAATTTCTGCAGTGTCAATTTTTCTTATTTTATTAACTTCTATTGTTAGGTCATACAAACCACAAATGAAGCAATTGTACTAAAAATCATTGCTTTTCATTTTTTAAGAACAAAAATATACAATATATATGGCTAAAGTATGATTTTTGCTTTTTATAATTCTGAAACGTGTGAGTTAGTTCTGTAACATATTTGCTGTTATTCAATGTTACCGCTCTGACTGTTACCGATCTGACAAACTGACAAAGTTTTTTTTTTAATTTCCGAGTCGATCGCACTAAACCAAAATCAAACACGTGGTTTTTTCACTTGTAATAAAGGACTATACTTATATATGAAATAATTTTTAAAATAATAAAAACTGCGCATTTCAGAACGTGTTACCGATCTGATGACTCAAATGACACACATTTTATAAAATCACTTTAAAAAATCTTAACTACAATTTTAGATTCTAAAATGCAAATTTTTAATTACAATTCGATAAAACTTTCCACCAGGTACTCAGTATCACGTGGTATAGGTGCAGGGAATGATTTTGGGAGCCTAAATATAGATTGGAAGTTATTGTTACCGCTCTGACGGCGGAACTTGGGACACGCTTATTTCGCATCAGCTAGAAAATCAGAAATCGATTAAAACAAAAATGAAGTAAAATATTAACAAAGGGGTAAAAATAGAATCGTTTTTTGTGCAAGTGCGTTTTTTTGGGAAGTTAGAAAGTGCGCATGCTAAGCTTTGCTACTTGGGACACGTTACCGATCTGATTTTTGATGTATAAACACAATATTTTCTGATGAAAAATTTTTTTTTTCTGATGTTATTTGATAAAATGAAAGAAAAACTTATCTTCTTTTTGGGGAAAATTATTTTTTTAACTAGTTATTGAAATACTGGTGAAAATTCACTTGGGACTCAAATTGGCACTTTTCTAAATATTAGCTCATATATACATACAGCTTTAAGTCAAATGGAAGAGCTCAAAGTGGACTAAGTTTTAACGAGAGGCAAGCAAAATGTTAACTTTAAAAATTGCATTACTTTTTATTCGCATTTAACTATGGTTAAAAGTTCGTTTGAATAATGCTGTAGCATGAGGAAATTTTAATTTTTAAATATAAATGAATTGTGTCGCAATTATCTCAGACCTCGCATTTATGTAAGTAAAAACTTGGCTTTTTAACACAGGAAGTAAAATTCATCAAAGCATACTTATAACTGAATTTCGTGCTCTATTTTTACTTTTATAATAGTATTCATAATTCTAGTTCCTATATTAGGTTGTTTAATGGGGAAAGCTTTATAATTTTTGTCAAAAAATAAATAAAAGCAATTATACAGTTAATTGTTAAGAAAGTTAACTATTTTATTTCGAGGTGGGACCTAAGAAAGCATAAAAATTGCGGACTTAGGGGGTCTTGAAAATTTTCAAACTATATAGATTTTCAAGAGTTTACTTGCTTCATGTTATAAGTCTAAAAACATGTTTTAAAACTTTTTACAAAATTTCATTTTCACTTGCGGTCCTTCTGCAATGAGAATATAATGTGCTCGAACTTTGTTTTCCGAAGGAATGATTTAAATACTTTTCTTCGCGAATTCAAGACGTATTTTATACTGCAACAAATTCTTGCTCAGCAAATTATTCCTTCAAATGAAACATTTCTCTCCCCAATGTTGATTCTAGGCATGATTTGCCCTAAGTCTGTGCGCGGAATTGATTTATGTGTTTTACGTCATCATTCACAATTCCTCACTTTAACATTAATGAAAGGCCCGAAATGAATGGGGAAATAACGACTCTTTACATAATGAGCGGAACAAGTTGGCATGCCCTCACAGATCACAGAACATTTCTCTGACTGCTGGAGTGATGAATTGTTATTGGGAACAGGAAAGATGGCGCAGCATAAGGAAGAACTCTTTGGAATTAATGGGTAAGAAGATCATCCGCACACGCAGCTATTTATTAATTCAAATGTATAGAAACTGGGAGGCTAATATCAGTTTATTGCGATAATGAAAGTACTTTTTTAGTTTCACTCACTCCAGGGCCCCCCGTACATACCACAACTCGTGGTTTAAACGGGATAGGGCCCTGAAGAGCGCTCTGTTATTTTTGAACCAGAACCAAGGGTCGAGCAAACCCTTGACCCAGCACCCCCAGATGTATCGTTTCACTTTGTGACCACGACATTTTTAAGATCCCCCAGCCACCATGAAACCAGACGGTGGATCTTTGATCGGCTGGGATCGAACCCGGGTCCTTAATGTTTTATTACATCTAATATGTAGTAATGAAAGTACTACATATTAGATGTAATAAAAGTAGATACATATTGTATACACACTGCAAGAAAAGTGAACTTTTACAGTATAATATTGGCAGAAGAGGTTCCAATTTAAAACTAAAATGCACAGTAATAAACTATAAAAGTAACAATTTAGTTTCCTACTGTAAAGTTAGGAATTTTACAGTTTATTGCCTTGAAATTTAGCTGTATTATACTGTAAAAACAGCAGTATAATACTGTCAACAGAAGTTCCAGTTTAAAACTATAAAACTCACAGTAATAAACTGTAAGATTATCAATTTTTCAGTTTATTATTATAAAATTAGCAATTTTACGGTTTAGTACTGTAAAATGAGCAATTGACAGTTTATTACTGTAAAATTAGTAACTTTTACAGTTTACTACTATAAAATAATATGTATTATACTATATAAACAACATTCATTTTTACAGTGCATGAGATATGAATAGGGAAACTTCAAAGTTGCATATTGAAAATGTCTTCTTTTTTCTGCCCATCTTAATCTAAACAGACACACTCGCTTACAGAACATTGGTTAAATACCTTATCACGTGATATGGTGAGATACTTTTAACGTCTGTGCAAGCGTTTATCATACATTTAAAATCACAAATAAGCCACAAAATTTAAGTGTAGTGAGCGTATTTTCAGTCTTGTGTGGTATGAAAAATGTAGCATAGTGGAAAATGGATGAAAAAGATATTGTAATTTTCAAATGTTACAAATAAATGTTTTTTACTTGTTAACCCCGAAATGTCAAATGTTCTAAAGGTCAAAATAGCACAAATGAGGCAGTGGAAAGCAAAGGGATGAAAGTGGACCTTTTACATTTTTGAGTAAAAAGTGTTTAAAGTGTTTATATCCTACGCAAGTTTTCATTGACTTTTCTTCTAAATCACGCTACATAGCAGCATCTGTGAGTATTGTCTCTTAACCCAAAATATAAGACAGGTTCTCCTACCATTTGTACTGATTATCTCCCAATTTTCAGTTTTGGCACTTGCATTCCTTTGCTTCTTACTGGCTCTTTTTACTTCTTCATGTTGTCTTTCATTTCATCAATAGAAAGTTTATTTCCTAGAATTGATTATTATATATTCATTGTTTTTGTGCATTCAATCCCGCAAATTTAATTTTTAACATTAGCTTTATCAATAGTCTACTCTCTACATCTTAAGGTTCAATTAAATATCTTATGGGACAAAAAAAAATTCGATGTGCAATTAACCCTTAGTTTGGTACATATCAAAAATTTAAAATTTTTGACAATTTTTTTTATTTAGTTTTTTTGGGGGGTAAAATACATAAATATCATATAGTTAAAACAAATTTCATGGGAAAAAATGAAAAGAAAATCAGTTTTATAAATTGTGTATCCTGTAGGATACACTGCCAAAGTAGCAAATAAGAGTACATAAAACGTGGCTCACTCAATTACAATATCAACTAATTTGGCACTATTGTAGATTTTATTAACAATATAAATACAGTAACCCCTCGTTATATCGCGCTTTTCGGGGGACAAGAAAAAAGCGCGATATAACCGAGGTCATTAAAAATAGTTTTCTATCCAGCATGCAAGTATACGTGCACATGCATAAAAATTCGTTTATTCGAACATTAGATTTTTTTTTTCAGTCAAAAGTTACAAAAAATATAACTTACCGCAGTTGTTGTTACAATGTTCAGGTCTTAAAAAATATGTATACAGACATAAAATTAACCTATTGTTATGGTGAAATAAGAATCCAAAGTCGTTTGCCGGGATTTATCCTTCAACACTTGTCTCCCACTTGCAATTAAAGAGCTGAAATGAATTAACTGCATTGCAGTTATGTGATACATATTTTCTCAAAAATGGTTTCGAACTAAAAGTTTTTTTGGGGGGGAGACAAAAGAAAAGAGCGATATATCCGAATGAGCGATATAACGAGGCGCGATATAACGAGGGACTACTGTAATAAGGAAACAATAAAAAAGTAAAAGAGAATATACCTGTAATCGACGTGACGCCTTGTTGTTTTGGTAGAACACACTGTAACACTTATAAACTTAATACTGAACGCGTTGCTTTATATCCACAGTAAAGACAGATGTTGAAAAAGAAGGTTCGAATAATGCTATAGGTTAAAAGCCAGCCCCTTAGAGGGCGCAAAAGTCAAATTAAAAAATGTAGAAAGTGATGTATCCTGTAGGATACATTGCCAAACTAGGGGTTAAGCCACTAATCAATATAAATTCAATATAGTCCAGGAAATATTTAGTGCTCGAATAAAAGGCTTTAAAATGCTATGTATATATTCCATTGTGAATCCGAATAATAAGTAGCTGCATGTGTAATCATGTGCAGTGATAACCAGTCATATTCCAAAGCATCTATATGGACGATATGATATTTTTCATGTTTCATTTTATTATTTGTTTATTTTAATTTACTTATTTATTTTTGTAATCTAAACACATATTTTATTTTTGTATTTATTTATGTACTTATTGCTTTTCCACAATTTTTATTTTTAATAATTACATGAAAGCTTTAATGTTGAGCCCTTATATTAGTATCTTGTCTTAACTAGTTTACTTAGACAGAATTGCAGAGCTGTCCTGTCAATTATTAAACTCAGTTATCAATATATCTTGCACAACATGCAATATTGTTGGGAAATTAGAAAATGATGTTGCTTAGAGAGAATAAATTTTGTCGAGTAAGTAGGAAAAAGTTAGAGATCTAGTGAAACTACTAAACTATTTCAAAGGTTTAATTGCATTTTTTCCACAACAAAATATAACTTTCAATGTATTGCTTTCTTAAAAAAAGGGTGTTTTAGCTTCAGAATCACAAATTAATTAAAAGGCATGAAACGTAATTATATAGCAAGCTATAAATATGATTTTACTTCGAAAAGAAAATACATTTCTATACTTTTTTCTTTGTTTCTGGAATAAGAAAGCACAAATGAAATCTCAAGTTTTATGTTTTGTCGAAAAGAAAATTCCAAATCACTTGCTTCCGCTCGAGCAGCACTTAAAGACAAATAAAATCGAGGAATACCTGCCTTTAATGTTGCCCGGGAAAACAATATAAATTGGCTCTTCGACTTCTTTTCAGCAAATGTCCCCTTTTCCCCAAATGAATCAGTAAAGAAAATAACAGAATTGAATTAGAACGATAAATGACTTAAACCTGGAGGAACTTAAATATAAATAAACGCGAATTAAGAACAGAAGTGTGGCAGGAAGTTATCTACCTTAAAATTGAAAGAAAAAAGAAATTAGTTCTCCTGAAACGACTCATTAGCGGCAGCACTTCGGTGCCAAGTTGGCGATAAATCTTTACTTTAGAAACAATCGAAAAATGCCGGTAATTTCCCTTGTCATTGCTGAGAAAATTAAACTAATAAGAAAATAAGACCTTCATTAAGAAAGACGGCCCTCTCCTGAGCACTTTATCGATCTTTTAAGTAATTCATTACAAAGGCTCTTACTTTCTTTTTTAAGAGTATTGAATTTTTGACTAAAAAATTCATATTACCTTTGTGATCGGTTGAAAGTTATTCCCCGGAAAAGAGTGGTAAAATATTTATTATGTTTGCTGAGGCACAGAGTTTTATACACAAAAATGATTTAATATTTTTATTGTAGCTTTTATCGTATTTGATAGTATTTTATTTTATGCTACTGCATCTATTTCTTATCTGTTACATATACTAGCAATGTCTTAAGGCACAGCAATAAGTTTTCAATACTTGCTTATTCACCGGCGCATAGTACAGGAAATATAGGCAAAATGTACAAATGATTATTGAAAATACTTTCAAGTCTTTTCTTAAAGGAAAACGTTCTGCCAGAGATTTCCATCAAACAGCAGCGATGACAATTTTTTACCTAGCCTTACTCTTACTTATTTGTATGTGCGTTCAAGCAACTGTGTCTTCTTAATTTTTGTTTGAATATAATTGATATAATTTACACATTTTTGCTAGACATTAATCTTTTGTTTTCTATGGGTACATTGACTGCACTGAAAAAGAAAATTTGTAAGGTGTTCACAACTTCTGGAGTAAGCTGTTCCGACTTTAAAAAAGCTAATTGCCGGAGGAAAGTTTCACACGCGCTGTGAAAAGCTCCACCAAGCGTTAAAATTATGGAATATTATTCAAAGCGCATCACGCGTTAAGACAGACATGGACAGTTCCTAAGTCTTTTAAACATAGCTAAGATGTGCCATAACCGGCAGAGTGGTTGAACGCGCTTCTTTTGAGCGCTGTGCAGTATGCACGCGGTAAGTTCGTGGTTCGGGGTACGATCCTGTCATGTGCAATCAAGATAGTTTGATTGGGTGTGGGAAATCATGTACCTATCAAACATTAAATAAACGAATAATTGAAAGTGATTATAAATCCAGATAAATGCCTTTTTTCTTTTCTTTTTTTTGAGAGAGAGACAGTTTTTGGTACTTTACTCCGAACTCTTTTGGTTAACTTTACACCGAAATTGGTTAAACTTACGCTACAATAACCTTACTATTGTGTAACCTTCTATAAGTAATGTGTTACTTTACATCAGATATATCGGTTAAGTTACTCCACAGCAGAGGAAGCCGTATTGCTGCCATCGTATTCATGGAGTCATGTTACACATTTTTTTTCTTACAGTGTGTGACTCATACGATCAATCATCTTGCTCAATTATATTCCGCTCAATAGGCCGACAAGGAAAATTTCTGAAAGATCACAACTTTAAGCAAGAGCCGAATCTCTAAAAAAATATTAGAAAGATTATTGTTCTGGTTAATAAAATACATGCCCTCTCAGAGGTTTGAAACTAGACCCTCGACGTGGGAGGCTCCTGCTTTATCAATTCTATCTTGGCACCGGTAAATAAAATTAATTAATGTATCTCAAAGAAATCAAAGCGCTACTTTTAAATTGCTTTGAGTAGCTGCTTCAATGTGTGTCGTTTTAACTCATTATTGAAGTAATTTCTAATAAAATAAAAACGTATAATAAAGGTGAAAAATCATTTCACTGCTAAATACTTTTCTGACATTAAGAAAGAATAGTTAATGAATTCTATGCAAATATCTTTCCATAAAAACGTCACAAACAATTTACCGAAAATTAATTAAATGGTTAAAATATATGACATTTCTGAGTAAAGGGCTGTGTGTTCCTTAAATTAGTATTTCTATAAATAACTTAGTTTAAATATTATTAATTTCAGCTCAAGTAATTCTTTTGATAGTAAAAATATGAGCAATTACATTTACTAAAAAGCTGTCCGCAAAACCAATTCAATGGCAAAAATATCAATTAGGAGTTATTAAGTATTCTTTCCCTGAATCAAATTAGCTTATGTGAATTTCAAAGTCAAAAATAAAGCACAAAAATTGGAGGTAAGTTTAGTTTTGTAAACAAAGTTATTTAAAGAGTTACTTCCCAGAATTATTAAGGAGAACTTGAGTTTTCAGAATCATATATTTTATCTTGTAGTATAAGATACCAAAAATAAAATGTCTTCAAAGATTTCCATTACAAGTATTTCGAATACCTAGAAAAATACACTAAAACGCTGGAAAATGATTAAATAAGATACATTTTGAGCAGCAGCTAGCTCCATAAATCGTGTTCTAGATTTGGAAACAGTCTGTGAAAGGGCAGGAAGATTGCTTAAAAAGAAAAAGTAACAGTTAAAAATGTATGAAGCAATGGCATTTGAATATACGTGTATCCAAAATAATGCATTTCATTTTAATGAATTACAATTGTTTTAATGGACCTTCTATTGATTCTCTATACGGCATCTGACCCCAAATGTATCCGTCATATTACCCCAAGATTTGGGTTAGATGCCAAAATGCAATCATTTTCAAGTTATAAATTTTCATAGGTAACAAATTGTTCCTCAAAGCGAAACTTATTTTTTACCAATCACACATTCAAAATATATTGGTTGGTAAAAAATAAAACCAGTGTTTCACTTATAATAAGTTGCATTGTCTATCATCAATTTACCATATTAGAGACAAGCAAAGAATAGTTGCGTGCTAACAACTAACACTTTAAGGATTGAAAAATAAAGGGTTTGTAAACTAACAGGCATATTAAAATTTAGTATAATTTGTGTCGTAAGTATTTTTAAAAATATATTGCTGCTATGGAACAGGAACAGAGTGAAAAAGGGAGGAATGAGATACTTCTTCTTCCTCTTTTATTAGGGTTGATCCTTTTTGTTATCTTAACTTTGACCTTTTATTAAACTAAATGTGTTAACAACTAACGTTTTAAACTTCTCGTACTATTTTTGATTAAAAATTATTGTCTGGCAGGTGCAATTAACTAACAAGTTAATGAGTACGATGTACCCTAGCAGCACAATCTCATCTGCCGATGATCAGCCATTCATCGAAACCCGATGAAATTTTCATCGGCCGATGATCGGATTCCGATGAGTTCTCATCGGGAATTGCTCCAATATGTCTCATCGGCCAAACAGAATCCGAGCAGCAAAATCCGATGAGTTTTGCTCGAAATACGATAAGAGTTGGAGCAATATACGAGCAGTGTAGCTCCGTGGCTATGCATTTTGGATAAAAATACGATGAGAGTTGGATCAATATACGAGCAGTGTAGTTCCGTGGCGATAAATTTTGGATCAAAATACGATGAGAGTTGAATCAATATACGAGCAGTGTAGTTCCGTGGCAATAAATTTTGGATCAAAATACGATAATAGTTGGATCAATATACGAGCAGTGTAGTTCCGTCGCAATGAATTTTGGATCAAAATACGATGAGAGTTGGATTAATATACGAGCAGTGTAGTTCCGTGGCGATGAATTTTGGATCACTTTCTTTTTTTTTTTTTCTTTCAAAAGGGGCTGCAGTAGAAGTCCAACCTTTTGCAGACGTAGTGCGATCCCCCAACTCTAGGATCGAACCCGGGTTATCAGCGCGGAACGCCAACGCTCTACCACCACGCCACCAAGTCTACGCGTAATGAGACCAACACTGCATATTTCATAAAAATTTGAGATTGGGAAAATTTTCAGCCGAAAATTTCATCATTACGACCTCTTTCCGATGAAATCTGTAGCTTGGCATATTTCCATCTGAAAATTTGATCAGAACGATATCGTTTTTCGATGGAATATAGCTCGGCTAATTTTCATCGGGAAACTTGATCGGAAGGATATCATTTTCCGATGGAAAAAAGCTTGGCATATTTTCATCGGGAAATTTGATCGGAAGGATATTGTTTTCCGATGGAATATAGCTCAGCTTATTTTCATCGGGAAAGTTGATCGGAAGGATATCACTTTCCAATGAAAAGTAGCTCATCGAAAACCGTGCTCGTATACTGATCGGAACGATGTCAGCGTGCGTTACGGGATCAGTTTACGAGGAGTTGGATGATCGGCCGTGCAAAATCCGATGAGTTGATGCTACTTGGGTAGTATACTGTACTAATTGTCAGCTAAATTACACTTGAAACTAATGCTGCGTGACTTAGTAACATGAAACAATATAAAAGTAGGATTTTAATTAACCAAAACATGTATTACAAAAGGAATTCTATGTTTTTTTTTTTTTTTTTGTTACTTACTTAAGAACAGAATTGCCAGAAAAAAAAAGCTTCATTTAGAACTAAAAAAAAATTTTGAGCTAAAATTGTACTCACCATTTAATTCCAACAAATGCATACTGTACTGCATAAACGCAGAATAAATATCAAATAATAAAATTTATATTGTATTGAGATTTTTTTGCTACTCTAAATTAAAAAGAAAATTTACCCCTTTTATTCTAGAAATAGCCTGGATTATGGAAAGAAAATAAGAAAAGTATCCAGAAAGAGGCAACAAATAATATAATAGCTTAACGCAAGCAGTGGAATTGGCTGTAAAACAAGATAAGTGTATGCAACATGTGGCATATTTCATGAAGATTTCAAACTTACGAAGAAAATCATAATTTAATACATATACATAATTGTGGATATAGACAGTGAATGTGAGCTAAAATATTTAGTAATTGAGTGCTTTCCACAAAAAAAAATGGTAGCAGAGAAGTATGAAATCATTATAAAACTACTCCAAACTAGAAAAATGAAAAAATCAATTCTACATTTATTTAAGTTTTGAAAAATCAAAAAGCAATATTTGTTAAATTCAGTGTTTTTAAACTTTGTAGCAATCGCCCTCCCTCAGTGCTTCCCATACTTCACTCTTGTGAGAAAGGAGTGGGATGAAAACATTAATTTTAAAATATGTAAATAAAATCCAGTTTTGCGTTTGTATTTTTGTGTTTCTTGTATCAGAACCAGAACGACGTAAGTCCAAAAATGTCCATTTTCCCTTTTTTGTTGTATTGTATGTAGAATCTTATTTCGCATCGACCCACAAGAACGTTATTCTAGAAAAGAAATTCCTCCACAACTATTTAGCACCGTTAAAAGGGCGCGAGTCCCATTCTTTGCATGTATCCGACAATCGTTTTCGCTCTCTACTGAAAAGTGACGAAAATGAACTTACGTTAGTCTGGTTCTGAGGTACAAATATAGCAAAAGGAGTTTATTATTAGATTGAAAATGCTTGGTTGGTTGAAATTAGAAAATCAAACCAAATATTATAAAATCTGTTTAACTCCTTTCAACGTTCCCCAAGATTTGGTCAAAGGACTTCAAATACTAATTCACGTTTTTTATTATAGAAGTGAGATTTCTTTTAGGGAGAGAAATATATATTTAAAAAAAATTGAAGGCCAGTGAAAAGAGCAATTTCATTTAGAAAAAAAAAAATAAATACCTAAGGATGAAATATTGGATGTCAGGAAAGGTGAGATTGATACTGTTTCTATTTCTTAACTTTCAGAATATTCGACATTTTGTATTTAAAAAAAAGCACTCAAACATAAAACTTAAAATGTAAAATTCCACCCCACCCCTTTTTGTAACATTTTTTTCTATACAAAGCTGACAAATCCGCTTGACTTCATTTTTGTGGCATCTTTCCAAATTTTAATGTTTGAAGAACCTTTTTACATTACGTTCAAATATCTCGGTCTCATACATAAAATTATTCCATGTAACTATTGCTGCAATTAACACCAAACTTGTACTGAAAATATAAATTTCTCTAAACATTTATGTGCAAGGGAAAAAAAGTCTCGCACATTTTACAAATGGAGCTTCATTATTCTCTGAGATTTCATTTTTTCGTTCTTAATTCCAATGTCAACATTCTTAATTGAAATTTTCACTCAATTGCTTGACAAATAATTAACTTAAATATTTTCATACGTTTTAAACTACGTTTCCTTCATTAAATAAACGTTTGCGTAAATCTTTTGAGGATAAAATTTAATGCATTGAAACATCCGCATTTAAACCTAGATTTTGTTCATTAAAAGCTTTACAAACATTATGATTACACAAAACCATTAAAATAATTACTCAATTACTACTACGTTATAATGTACTTATGTTTTTTCTGTTAAAAATAACTAACTGTCCCATGCTTAATTGCCCTCTGATTGCCCAAAAAAACATTATTTCTCACAATGAGTAAAAAAATTGTACTTTTTTTAAAGTGAAATATTGGCGAACGTACGATACAAATATTTTTCATTTATGAAATGAAATACAGCAAACTGCCGATTATTCGCAGAATAGTGCGGCACGGTAACAGCACATAAGCGAAAACTTGATAATCGGAAAAATAGGTAAAACACAATGCTAGTGTATGGAGTAGCTAAAACAAGTCAATGACATACATCATAATTACATCTAAAAATGATAACATTGAATGTAAAAAATATCTTTACAAGCTAAAAACGATCAGTAACACACTCGCATTTTTTACTGCATGCAGTAAATTCTTACCGTAAATTAAAAAACATGATAGTAAAATTTAAAAAAAAAATGTTGAAGACCCACGGATAATTGTGAGTCTACTGTACAAGCACAACTGCAAAATCGCTTACTAAGTTGCAATGATTTGTCTTTAAAAGCCCGTGAAACTATTAAAAATCGTAACATTTACAACAAAACCGTAAGCAATAGCGTGAATCTAATTGTTACATAATATGGACAGTTAAGAGCAAGAGTAACCAACCCGATTTCATAAAATTCACCATAATATCCGAATTTAATAATAACTTCCGAAATAACGGAAAAGGGGTTGCATTACGCTAATATTTTGGCTGAAAATTGTAAAAATGTCATTAGTTGTATTCGTCAAAGGTACTTTGATGAATATTATACAAAAACGGCATTTTGTGTTACGTTCATTTTAATGCATATAAGAGCTAAAAACAAATTAATACTGCCACAATTGCATAAGTTTAACAACTGTCCAATATAGATCTTTTATAGTACAAATGAAACAAGTTAATTACGTATAATTTACATAAATAACCTTTTGTAGCTTCCGAAATAACAGTAAAACCTAAGTCCTAAACGTTAGATATGAGGGTACACTTCGACTAAAGATTTCAGGATTTGGTCATTTGTAAGCCTAAAATGAATACAATACATTCACGATAGAGGGGGTGGGGGTGCTATAACAGGTTACTAAAACAGGGTGCTAAAACCTCCCCTCGAGTGGGCTTAAATGATCACTTTGCTTTTGTAATAATTTTCTTATATGAATATTAGGCTCACTTTAAATAAAAACCCGTTGCATTTTGCCAATTCTTTACTGGGAAGACGATTTTTCTTTTGTTACGGAGTGTATATGGATTAATAAATTACGTGATACAAACATCAGTGTTTGAAATTTCCTAAAAAAAAAGAAAAGAATACTTCATTAATAACTATATTATTAAGTTATCTAATGAAATATTGTACAAAATCAAGTTGAGTCAAAATGTAAAATACGTTTTGCATCTAACTCATTGATCTCTTTATAAGACAGAAATGTATCAGATAATGTGAAGATCCATTTTATTGATGAAAACTTTAAAATTTTTAAATGCTTCATATTTGACTAGTTTCATAGTTTTTTCAGCTCATTAATACGAGTATTATATAAATTCTATTACGCTGAATCAACAATTGGACAAATATAACAAGCAATATTATATATACATTTTGTAACTCGTCACGACTTGTTTTTTATTATCTCTATATATAAGGAAACGGGCTTTGTTTGTTTGTTTGTTTGTACGTTTGCAACCGCTGGCCAGAAGCCCCCACAGCACCTACAAACCTGAAACTTGGCACAAAAATTCGAATGTATCCCCGTGTAATGTACCTCGAAGTCTAATTCTAAATTTCGAATTAGTTATTTTTAAATTAAAAATTAGTCTCATTTTTGGACTTCCTTCCCATTTAAATGCACGATCATTGCAGTGCGAGTGCTGCTAGTTTTAAGAATAAGTACAAGTTTTAAAATAACCTGTTTTCTATCTTATCCCAGTAAGTCGTTTTTTTTTTCTTTACAAACATTTAAACTTCAAATAAGCACATGAAAAACATTTTGAGTCATTTGAATATATTTCATGCATCGTTTATCCTGATCATATAATTTGCACTTAGTGTCACAGATTCATACATTGGAAAGCAAAAGATTATAATTCCAGTTACAAAAGCAAAAGATCAGTTAACGGCAAATGATTCTTTTTTAATTACACAAGTTGAAATTGAAGAAGTTTTTTTACTGAATCTAATAAGAAACGAAATTTGATCAGTATAAAAGTGGTACATATGCAAGATTTTCATGTCATAAGAACAATTATAATGTAATTACATCTGGAAAAAGATATTTCAGAGTGAAGAGAAAAATGGAGTGAAATACTCTAAGCATTTAAAAATCGTGATTAAAAGAGTAAAAACGTTTTTGTTTTTTCTTAAGATTGCACTTTATTCCAATAAAGTTTTTTATACTATTTTATTATCGAAAGGTTATTATAATTCAACTTCGCAGAGATGGCCTATGACTCCTCCTTTTTTCAGGATTGTCCATTTTTATGAAGGGGTGATACGCAGATGAAAATTGAGGAATGGGATTCACAATTGATGGGGGAATTTGAATGGGTAGATATTCTACCTATTTTAATACCTATTTTAAGGAATGGACTCGTTTTCTCATTTGATTGACACCGGCCAACTCGTCGCGGTTGAATTATACTAATTCATTCTAACTTGGTGTTTTTTTATTCCAGTTTTATTCCCTGAGAAGTAGAAGAAAAATAATATATGAAAAATGTGACGATAATATCCCTTGCCTCAAAGGCTCACTGTAAGAAAATGTGTAAGGCTATGATTAGACATGAGCCGAAGCCTGAAATGTGATTTGGCCTCTTTGGCTTTTAATCATTTAGGTTAAAAATTTTCATTTTAGAACTATAATTTAAAGAAATATTGTCGTCTAAGCTATACATTATTATCTAAAATGTAATAAAACGTGTCAAAAAAGAAAATTATATAAAAATAAATTGATCGGATGTATAAAACCCTTGGAATCAAAAACTGTTCAATAATTAACACTTAAACAGTTTTGTTTAACTTGAAAATCTCTTATGAAATAAATAAGTGAAAGTAAATTACATTCAGTTAATAATTATATTAACAAAATTAGTTGCCTATGCAATGGCCCAGTTGTTAGTTGATTTCCCCGGTTGCAGCTCATACGTTTGTGTTTTAAAATGTTGGTTGAAAATTTTGGTAAACATTCCAATTTTGAGTATTATCAATGCTTCAAAGCTTGTAGCTCGCTATAAAGTGTGACTATCTTGATAGTAAAAGTATAATTTTGTAGGATTTAGTTTGCCCTTAAATATCTATTTTATGTGTACGTCCTACAGAAGTTTTAGAAATCAATCTTTTTCTCAGAATTGTTTTTTTAAATAATTTTCTATCCTATCAATCCAATTAATCTATATTCCCTATTAATCTACCATAACTTGGTTTCGATTAAGGAGCTGACACGATAACGGGTGATTCTATCAAGTCTCACTATCCTTTCTTTGATTCTATGCTCCACTAATGCTTCTCTATCACCCCCTTTCGAATGGCAGATTCAGTCCAATTCAACCTGTATTGATGAACTTAGATGAAGAACTTTCATCTAAATACGAAATTTCCTAAATACTAATCGCCTTCGATTAAGATTGATAAGAAATAAAAATACTGAGGTTATAAAGTGCAGTAAATAATCTTTCTGATGAGAGTACGGATGTAAATTGGCCATAATAACCAGACATTCATCACTACATTCTAATTCTAAAAATAGGTAAACTGTGACAGTACAGAAGGACACATTCAAAATACTTGAACGAAAAAATAAATTATAATGAATGAAACTCAGTAAAAACAGTTTTTATTCCTGGAACTGAAAATAATTAAAAATTTTATATTCTATAAAAATTGCCTGTTTTTGTTTAATTCATTATTTTAGACAGTAGAATAATACCAAAAGTAAAGTGCCAGTTTGATAACTAAAAAAAAGTTCTTTTTTTTTTAATCATTTCGAAAGATGCATGTATTTAGAACATTTAATTTGACATGCAGCTTACAAAAACATGTGCAGATTTCAGCTTAGATCAATATGTGAAACTGAGCTCTTATAGGCACCATTGTTAGCCTGATTAAAAGTTTTAATGATGCTTTTTTTTACGAAATCCATTATATCCCTTTTGACAACAGACTTTTAAATTTTAGGATAAAATCTTCATTAATCTTCATTATCTACTTTAAATTAGGTTGCTTTTTTCTTTGGTCGCTAAAAAGCTATGGAAGATAAAATAAAGCAGCAAGTAAAATGTTTATTCAAAAACGTAAAAAAAAAGATGTGCTTGTATAATTAAAATTTTAAAGATCGTTAATGAAAAAAATCACATTTTTTAAAGGACGCATTGATATGGCTTTTTGATAGAATGCATTAAGTACTTTACTGTGTTTATTATTTTTATATGTAAGTAAACTTTCAACTCGCTAAAATGAATGTAGCATTTGGCCCTAACGAGATTTTTTCCCTATAGGCATTGCTATCAGGCGGCCATTGCTTCGCAAACAATACGGCCCTATCCCCATTAAAAAAAAAAAAAAAAAACTACTTTTAACAGTGGTTTTCCTGTCACGTGTGTGCCCAGGGGAGGAAATTTGTGGTGTTACTTCTCCCCAGGAAACATTATATACATACACACATATTTATTTATTTTTTTTTTTATTATAGAGGTACAAGTTTGAAGGAATTATATAAGTATAAGCATTTTCATCATTTAGTACTTTGCGTTAAATGCAAATAAGGCCCATCATTTAGGAGAGGGGCACGGGGGTCAATTGCCCCCCCCTCCCCTGGCTTTGATAAATCAATGTATTTGGGTGGTGGGTGGGGGTTGGGAAAGTGGTACAAATCATGTCCGAGACTTTAGAATTTTTTAAAATCAATTTTAATAACTACCACCCATTAAGTGTATTTTTATTGGTTGTCCATTTAATTTTGTGCCATCAAGTACCAATTGATTAGGTATAATCCATTTAGAAATGACAGAAAAAAAAAATTTCTTTGTCAGAAGAAGGAGAAAATGACGTGTCCCAGCTTCAAATTGCTAGAATTTTAAATACGATTTAAAATTAAACTGAAATGTAACAACAAAATAAATGACACTGCAGTGCACAAAAGATGCTTCTGACACCATTTCTGCAGATTATTACGAAAATGGAAAAAATTTCCCCAAAAAACACTATTATTTATCCATGTCCCTAGATTTTCTATGTTTCGAATTGTCCACTCTGTTATATGCCTTTTGGAAATAAAATAAACAATTGCATTCAATCTGATATATTTTTTAAAAAATATAGGTAGTATAACTGCCGTGATTAGCTTGCTACATTGCATTATGTAGTCAACAACCAGGGTGAGCCTAATTCTTTTCTTATGATGGTTAATTTGAACTATTGGATGTCCACTCTGTTACAGTCGATGTCATGATGAAAAAAATAGATTTTTTCTTGAAATTGCAAACAGACTTACAGTTTTAAGCTGTTTATTCCACTTTATGCTTGTTCTTTGATTCTAACTTTTCTTTGTAATTATACAGATATTTTTAAAGGCTTATTTGTCCACTCTGTTAAACAAATTGATCAAAATATTTAAAATCCTTTCATAAATGAGTCATGTACTAGTTATTTACACTTCATCATACACAAATAAATGGAAACTCAATAAAAAAAATGATTAGTTGGTGGAAATTATTTAAATTGATCATCTTAAGTAAAGAGTTTCAAACATGATTTGTACCATTTTCGTCTGAATGACCCATTTACATATAAGTGGGAGTGGTTTTTGCCCTGTTTTGGTAAAATTTACATTGTGTATACACCCTTTGCCCCCCTGGAAAAATGTGAAATGACGGGCCTGATGCTAATGGATTATTAAATATTTGTTAGATAGCATATTTGTCTTGTAGATTTAGGAAAACGCGTGTTTTACGGAAATAAAATATGCCCTAACAATTGTTCCCTAAACGTAATCTAACACTCTTCTTCAGTTTATTAGACATGAATTCAGCATTAGCTTTTTCATCTCACATAATAAAACATAAAAACAATGATTGTGCATGTGCATTGTCACTGCAGAACCTGTTACAACAAAATAGCGCTTCAAAGCTCTGTTACATGATTACAATTCTAATTTAGCCTGATTCAAATTCTTAAATTATCTTTACTATCATTTCAAATAAAAGATGAAAAAAAAAACCTAAAATTAAAACTTTTTAAAACACCATTCCATTTTTCATTTAATTAACAAACCTTTTTATCCCTGAAAAAAAAGTTTAATTTCCTCTTGAGTTATATCTTTTCTAAGAATCTAACTCCAGTTCTTTAACAGATTTAATTATTTTATAATTGTTCCCTGAAATGAAATTCACATTTTCTTTAGTTCCTTGATCTGTCTAAAGAATTTAAATTAATCCATCTTTTCCAATCTAAAAGTTCGTTAAATTCCTTGCTCAGCAGGGAGTGTGATGAAAAAGACCCATCTCATTCAAATGCAAAATATTTTAATTTAAATAAGTTTCTGGAAGATATGATCAATAGAAATTACATTGCGTTGAGGTAGTAAGGTAATAAATTACAAGCTCGAGGAAAACCTATAAAATATTAAAAAAATGAGTAAAATAATAATAAACAGTTGTGTTTAATTAAATCTTTCAGTAACATAAAATGGTTAGAGGATTTTTTGTCGCAAAAGATCATGTAGTTGTCAATACAGATTTTTACAACTTCTGGATTTGTTTTATCTCTCTCTCTTCTTTTCAATGATATTTTTACTTCAAACATTTCTTAAATTTATCATTAAACTTGCATTTATCATATTTTTTAAAACAATGTGGCCTAAAAAATGATCTCAAAATGTTTAGAATAAATGAGTATCTTACTAATTACAGAAAAAGGTTCACATTCAAAAGAAAAATTAATTAAGATCACACATTCATACTGACTAACAACAAAGGTGGAAACTTAAAACTAGAAAATAAATGCTTTAAAATTTCTCCATTTAAATTTTATATTGTTTATAAACATTTAAATTACGCTTGACTGGGAGAAGACGCCGTAATGTTTGACTTTGTTTTGACACAAAATAGTACATTGGTCTTATTTTTAAATAATTAATGTATCAGTAAAGTATGGACTTTTGTGATTGGTAAAAAAAAAAAGCTCTAACTTTGAAGTCTCTTCTGTATGTAAGTTTTGACTGCTTAGAACTGATTAGTTTGTTGCTGTGAAAAGAAGTAGTTAAGTTTTACATTTGATCCTTTTATGGTAAAAAATGTATATAATTCCCAAAGGTTTGGGAAGATAGTCGTACTTAACTGACACTCATGTATAGCTGTAAAACATACTTCTTCCATTTTTAGTATTGGTAAATTGAGTTTTTTACGATATCTAAAGAGATGCATTGTAACTGGATCATTTTTTAAACCAAGAAAACAAATAACAAAGAAAAACATGTCGACTTTACACTACTTCCTTTTACGTCTACTAAGTAACTGTATTCTTAAAAACTGAAAAGAT